>PVKA01006036.1:0-61995 GCA_004027165.1 Ctenomys sociabilis | reverse complement strand
AATAAATGAGACCAGAAGAACATAGTTTCCTCTACCATATAAAGAAGGACTGTACATCAGTTGAAATAAAGCTTTAGAAATGAAATTCTGAGATTAAGACTTCATGCGTTAGAGCTCAATTGCAAGGACAATTGATGTATGTTTCCAAAATTGATTGTAATATTTGAATTTGCAAAACTTGAATTTTTTTTTTTACTTGCAATCTATTTTTAAAACTTCAGATTGAAAAAAAACTCCAGGCTGTGGATATAGCTCACTGGTAGGGTATTTGCCTTGTATGCACACAGCCCTGAGTTCAATCCCCCATACCTCCAAAAGGGAAACAATAACAACAAAAATTTCATGCTTCGCTCTGGTGTAACAACCACTAAGGCACATTAATATATTCACTAATATTGAGGCTTTGCTCTATCATTTGAAAAATAATTTTGTGAAATCTCTCTGTTAGAGGATGCCTATTTGAAAACCACAGTTAAGTTTTTCTATCTCCAGTAATTATTGTTGAATCTGTTTCTCTGCATTCTCCCATAGGTCTGTGGGCACCAGACCTGTTCTAAATGCTGACCTATGTTATCTCAGCTAATACAATCACTGAATGCAGAAAGCTTTATTATCTTCTTTTCCTAGATGAAGTAGCTAAAGTTTGAAGAGATCAGGGAACTTGCCCTAGGACTTGTAACTAGTCAAAGCCTTGGAGCTAGGCTTCAGATCCTGGGCTGTTTTTCTAAGCAGGTGCTCCTGTGTCTCCCCAAAGGCTTGAGATTCCATTTGCGCGTACCGCAAGCTCTGGGTACACAGAAGTGCTCAGGCATCTGCAAATATGTGGACTATATTTTTACCTTCTGAATATCAAAACAATATAAGAAATGTGGAATTCATTTTCTTTTTAAAGAAAAATTCAAACATTTTGAGGTATCCATCAACATCAATATAAAAACTAAATCAGTTGCCTGTGTATTATTTATTATTGCCAAGTTGCTTAAAATGCAGTCAGAACTGCCTGATGAATGTAAATGTGAGGTAAGAAACAGGATTGTGTTCTTCCCGTAACTCGGAGAGAAGGAATTGCCCTGAGTAATTGGACAAAGAGCTGGTATTGTGTTCCAGTCCAGAGAAAGGATTTAGACTCTTTTGTAGTTGTGTAATTTGTACTTCTTTGTGTAGAAGGTTGAGAAATTCTGAGAGGTACAATAAGGTAATAATGCAAAGTTTAGGTTGTGAAAAAAAAAATAGGAAGCACTTAACCCATAAATTTCCCTTTTAAAAAAGGAAATCAACATTACCTCTGATTTCTTTTCAGATAATAAATAGTATTTGTTCTTCAAGTGAGCTAATGTTTTAACCATATTTCAAAAATAAAGAGGACCTCCTTTCATTTCCTAGTTCTTTCTGATAGGTGGTAGGGCTGAGTTTGAGGGCAGTCAGAAAATTATTAAAATTTTTCATTTAATATAACTCTTTTAAAAAAATGTTATAATGTTAAATGAGGTATATAATATAAGTACTGCGTGCTAACCAATTGCGCCACTGGAGCTTTGAGGTATATAAAATAAGGCCATAATAATAAGCTGAGCTGTAAATGGCTCTAGTCAACAACTTCTTCAGATAACCTACTATTTTTGTGGACTGCTGGACTGTATTTGATTGTTTCACTGAGTTCAGGCACCTATAATAATAATGGAATGCCCATCTTTGACAGGACTAAACAAAAAAAGGGCATACAAAGGAAGAACCATTCTGTGTTTGTATAAACAGTACAGTTAAGATAAATATGCAGCACTTCTGCATAATTCTATAAGAAGCAAGATTTGCACTAATAGTGTTTGGACAGGATATTCTGTCAGCTTCTTGTACTATGGACAACCACTAGGAAGATAACAAGGTAGAAAGTATTAATTATTGAAACTGTACTATAATTCAGCTTTAAAAAAATGATAAGTATACAACTACATTCTCTTAATTCATTGATTAGAGGCGTCTGCTCTAATAGTGTTTGTAAGTAGAATATCATGTATGCACCTTGTATAACAAAAAACCAGTATAAAAACTATATGCAATGTATTAATTGTTGAATCTGTCCTGCTAATTTGATTTGAAACTGTCTCATTCCTATTTGTTCTTCAATAAAATAAAATTAAATTTAAAAAAATTATAATATTAAACTTCAGGAGTCGGACCTAAGCATGCACACATGCATGTACACACACACACACACACACACATTAAAAGTCTTCATTTGAAATGGCCAGCGAGATAGCTCACTAGACTAAGCACCTGCTTAGGCAAGCACAGGAACCAGGGTTAGATCCCCAGCAGTACATGTCACACTGGCCCTACCTGTGGGCACACCATGGAGACTAGGTGCAGGGGCACATGCCTGTAATCCCAGCAATGGGAGGCTGAAAACAGAAGGATCACTACAAGCCTGAGCTAAATAGTGAGATCCTGTACTAAATATATTTTTTAAAAAAATTTAAATAAAAGGCCTCATTTTAAGTAAGAAAAGTTTTTCTTTGGCTTGCCTTTAGACTCAGAGTTTCCATGTATTTTGCAAAAAGGTCTGATAAGAGTAGAGATGTACATACTGTCTTTCTAAATAAAAGTGAAGAGTGCCTTAACTAGAGAATAAGATAACTTACATATCTTAGTGTTCAAATATGCATCTTGTAGTTAAATCTTCCAGAATTGCTTTACTCTAAAACTATTACTGACAAGATCAAACAACACACTTTCTTCATTCCTCACTCTTTTCTTTCCAAAACCAAAATCCTGAATTTAGGGCTAATAAGCACAACAATTTTATTTCTTTTTTTCAGTAACTTTATTGAAAATTAATAATTACATAGCATATTAAAAATTAGAGAAAAATGTTGAAATGTAAAAGATATAGGATGTAGACAGAGTGAATTTTAGAGAAATATTTCTGAAGTGAATACATAGCATGAGATTAATAATAGATTACACATTGTGAATAAATTATTTACAAACTTAAATGACTATAACAAAAATTGTCCAAGCATCTGAAGCAAAGACACAACAGCAGAAAGATCATGAGGAACTCAAAGCAGAAATAATTTCTGAAATCAAAAAAGAATTCTTTGAAAAAAAAGAATTCTTTGAAATCATAGCATCTGAAATACAGAAACAAGTCCGGAAATATACAGAGAAAACCCAACTTGGATGAAATGCTGCAGAAAAAGAATTAATAACTATCTCTAAAGAAGACATGGATAAAAAAAAATTGAGGAGATCAGAAATATGATTGATTCCTTGAATGAGCAATACAGAAGAGAAATAGAATGCATGAAACAGAGTCAAAGAGATATAGAAGAACTAAAAATATCAATCACGAGTCTACAAAACCATTTGAGTGAAAGTGAAGACAGAGTTTCAGATCTTGAAGACACTGGTGTGACTAGTGAAAAGATGAGAAAGGATCTCTCAAAAACAGCGAGAATGCAGGAAAAAATAATCCATCACCTGCAAGATGACGCCAGGATGAACAATGTGAGAATAATTGGTATCAATGCAGGAGTCAATACAAATGACATAAAAAGAATTTGGGGAGAAGTAATTGGAAAAAACTTCCCAAATATGAGGAAACAATCCAACATACAGGTCACTGAAGCATACAGAATGCCAAAAAACTTCAACCCAAAAAAAACACACTGAGACATATAATAGTTAAGATCCCAGAAATCCAGCACAAGAATAATATACTGGCCAGCACAAGAATAATATGGTGGCACATGCCTGTAATCCCAGCACTCAGGAGGCTGAGGCAGGAGGATTGTTGTGAGTTCGAGACCAGCCTGTGCTACAAAGTGAGCTCGAGGCCAGCCTGAACTGCATAGTGAGACCCTGTCTCAAAAAGACAAAAAAAATAATAATAATAATAATAATAATATACTGAAAGCTGCTAGAGAGAAGAAGCAGATCACATTCAAAGGAAAACCCATCAGAATTACAACCGACTTCTCTACACAAACAGTGAAGGCAAGGAGAGCATGGAGCAGAGTTCTTCAGGTCCTACACGAAAACAAATTCCAGCCCAGACTATTATACCCTGCAAAACTCTCTTTCAAGTTCAATGGAGAAGTGAAATACTTCCACGACAAAGAACAACTAAAGAATTTCATGATGATAAAGCTATCCCTTCACAAGCTGCTGAAAGAGGTTCTAGAGAGAGACCACAATGACCAGAACTCCATGAATGAGAATGGAAGGAACCCACTAAACAGGACAGACAATTAAACACAGGATACAAAGGAGTAAACAACACCAGGTACATATCATGACAAACATAAGTCAACACATTTCAGTTATAACCATCAATGTAAATAGACTCAATTCTGCAATTAAGAGAAATAGACTGGCACAGTGGATTAGGAAACAAAATCCAACAATATGCTGTATACAAGAAACACACTTAACTCAAAAGGACATTCATAGGCTGAAAATCAAAGAATGGAAAACAATACTACATGCCCCAACACCTCAGAAAAAAGTAGGAGTACCAATTCTGTTCTCAAATAGTCTCAACTTCAAACCAAGAAGGATCAAACAACACAAAGAAGGCCACTATATATTGGTCAGGGGAAAAATTAAAGAGCAAGAGGTAACACTCATAAATATCTATGCACCAAACACAGGAGCACACAACTATGTAAGACAAATCTTAATGGACATGAAAAAGCTAATGTCTAAGAACACAATCTTAACAGGAGACCTTAACACACCCATATCTCAAAAAGATGGATCAACCAGACAAAAAATTAGCAAGGAACTAGCAGAATTGAACCAGAGCTTGGAACAAATGGACCTGGTGGACATATATGGAGTGTTCCACCCAACCACAGCTGAATACACATTTTTTTCAGCAGCATATGATCATTTTCCAAAATAGACCACATACTAGTCCAGAGGTCATGTGTAAGTATATTGAAGAAAATAGAAATTATCCCATGCATATTATCTGACCACAGTGCAATGAAACTGGAAATAAATGACAAACCAGAAAAACCCGCTAAATTCATGGAAACTAAACAACACCCTACTCAGCAATCAATGGGTTGCAGAAGAAATTAAACAAGGAATTCAACAATATCTACAATTCAATGAAAATTCAACCACAACTTACTGGAATTTATGGGATGCGATGAAAGCCGTTCTTAGAGGGAAAATCATAGCTATGAACTCACACATTAGGAAAACAGATGGGAACAAATTAGCACCCTAATGTTGCACCTCCAACAACTAGAAAAAGAAGAGCAAATGAAACCCAGAGCGCAAAGACAGGAAGAAATCATAAAGATTAGAGCAGAAATTAATTCAATTGAGATGAAGAAAACAGTTCAAAGAATCCACAAATCAAAAAGTTGGTCTTTGAAAAACTAAAGTTGATAATTCTCTAGCCAACCTCATCAAAAAGAGGCAAGAGAAAATTCAAGTACATGCAATGAGGAATAAAAAGGGTGAAAGCACCACAGATCCAGCAGAAATTCAGAAGATTATCAATAGTTACTTCAAGAATCTTTATGCTTACAGAATAGAAGACACAGAAGAAATGGACATATTCCTTGAAAGGTACAAATTTCCAAAACTGAATCAAGAAGATAGAACAACTCTCAATAAGCCAATAACAGCCACTGAAATACGAAACGTAATAAAAAGCCTACCGACAAAGAAAAGTCCAGGTCCTAATGGATTCACAGCTGAATTCTACAAGAATTTATAGAAGATGTAATCCCCACACTCCACAAACTCTTCAATGAAATTGTAAGGGAAGCAGTCCTCCCAAAATCATTCCTGGAGGCAAGTATAATACTGATTCCAAAACCAGGGAAAGACACAACCGAAAAGGAGAGCTACAGGCCAATCTCCCTCATGAACATAGATGCAAAAATACTCAACAAAATCCTGGCAAATAGAATACAGCAAATCATCAAGGAGATCATACACCATGACCAGGTAAGATTCATCCCAGGGATGCAAGGATGGTTCAATATTCGAAAATCTATCAATGTAATACACTATACTAATAGACTGAAATCTAAAAACCACATGATTATCTCAAAAAAAAATTGTCTAAAAAAATGAAGAAAAATGAATTTATAGATCAGTCATATAATAGTTTACTCTGTGCCAAAATCAAGAAACTTATATAATCAGAATTCTCAAAGTAGAAATATTTAAAAATATTTAAAATTTTTTAAATAAATATTTAAAGATTAAATATTTAAAGATTTAAAATTTCTGAATTTAGTAGAACTTATAACACCACATTTCCAAGAAAAATGAACATTTTGCAGAAGAAATTTGAATAAAATCATACCAAGATACACAAAAATGAAATTGTCCAAAGCTTATTGTAAAGAAAAAAGTCATTAAAGCATATACATAAAAAAATATTAGCTATGGAAGAACAAAATTAAATAGCATATTATTCCACATTAGAAAAAAAAAAGAAGTAACTAGACTAATTAATTTAAAGGATCGAAAGAAAAAAAAATCCTTCCTCTTTGAATTTCATACTTAGCAAACATACATTTTTGGTTTTTTTCTTGGAAGTGGGGATTGAACTCAGACCCTGTGCTTGCCAAGGAAGCACTTATCCCACTGAGCCATGTCCCCAGCCCCAGCAAACATACCTTTGAAAAGTAAAATATTTTCCAGTTATACAAACTTGAAAAATTCTAATACCTCCAGATGTAGTATATAGGAAATAACACAGAGCATAATTCAGAAGGCAAGAGAAGTTGCTGTATGGTCCTGGATAAAGAATAAAGAGCTCTCCAAATGATAGTTATGCAGGCCTATGTAAA
Organism: Ctenomys sociabilis; assembly: GCA_004027165.1. Classification (NCBI taxonomy): domain Eukaryota; kingdom Metazoa; phylum Chordata; class Mammalia; order Rodentia; family Ctenomyidae; genus Ctenomys; species Ctenomys sociabilis. Next base: position 55,171 of record PVKA01006036.1, on the reverse strand, counting down.
ATATGTTAGATGAATTCATTTAAAAGGTCATTAAAGATTTCTACAAAAAAGTATCAGTCGTATGTCAGGTTATACGTGTGTGTGTGTGTGTGTGTGTGTGTGTGTGTGTGTGTGTGTGTGCACGCGCATGCACAACAATTTTAGTAGCCAGTTCTGAGGTGACTTCCTAGAAATTTCAAAGCTGCCAATTGCAGGTCTTAACTTTGATACAGAGGAATGGCTCTGGGCATGCTCTAGTGGAGACTCTGAATGTTAGAAAGTACAATTTAGAAATAGATTTAAGACATGCAAGCTGTTTCAGTACTTGATTCTTCTGTATCTTAGTCAGTCTCCAAGCCTCAGTCTCAGTTTCTGTTAAATGTTCTTTTCTATGCTCACCCTTTGGAATACACTTCATAGCTCATAGGTTTAATCCTAAATTTGGATCTCTATCCTTAGTCCTTTCATAACTCCAGACTTACAGATTTCCAAAATGCTCCAAAGTCTGAAACTTTTTGAATACTAACATTGTACCACAAGTGCAAAATCCACACCTGATCTCATGTCTCAGTCAAAAGGCAGATGCACTGAGAATATTATGTAAAATTACCTTCCATCAGTGTGTGTAAAGGCATGTGTGAAGCATAAATTAGTTTTGTGTTTAGACTTGCAGCCCATCCTCCAGAAATTTATTATGTATATACAAATATTCCAAACCTTAAAACAGTATAAAGTACTTTTGATCTCAGGCATCTCCGATAAGGGATACTCGGCCTCCACAGCCATCATCCACTCCATTACGATGTCCACTCAGCATCCAAACCTTGGCACCCTCTAAAATGAACCTCTGATACCCTACACCTCCAACCTCCCACAACTTTCTGCCCTTGCACCCTTAGGCTATAAATCATGGAAACATTCTAGACCCTTCCCTTTTGTATACCTCCTGCTACTGATTTTTTAATAAATACTGTGGCTCTCTTCAAAACAGATCCAGCATCCATTCATCACTGGCACTTTGTAGCAGTTCAGTAATTGCTTTCAGTAGCCTCCCTCAAAATCATGCAAGTAACTCAAAAAGACCTTTTGGAGTAAATGTGTTAAGAAAGAAGATATGAAATTCCTGTGGAAAACAGCAGTGGAGACACATTTTTTTCCAGAGTCTGTACTGAAATGTTCTGAGAAAATATTGCCATCAGCCATTCAACAAACATTTAATAGACATCTCTTAGGTGCTTTGGTGCACACAGGAAAAAAAAAATAGACCTTGCCATTCCAGGACCTTAGTTTTTAGTAAGAGTCTCAATATCCATGATACTGAATGAGGGAAACTAATACCAAAACAAGTCACAACACAGAGATGCTCAGGGTAGAGCAGAGGAGAAACACTTCCAAGGGCAGAGGCCATGGAAAACTTTATATAGGGACAGACCTGTGAGGTGGACCTCCAAGTATGGTCAAGGTTTGACAGTTGGAGACAGATAAGCCACTGACTGAATTTGTGAAAGTCTGTTGTGTTTAGAGAATTTTTCTTTGGTGAGGGAGGAAGAAGGAGTAGTTTTGTTATGGTTCAGTCAATTTATTCTAAATTCAATGTGGCCAAAGGTATCTATCTCTCCTGAAAAGCAAGCATTTCAGTAAGACTCAGGTTACTTTGTAATAATATTAAATATAAGGTAATACCTGAGCACCCAGAAACCTAAGTTAACGAAGTCATATGCTGTGCCCAATTTGTGCAAGGCTGTGTAGGGAGGAGGAGGAGGTGAGTGCAGTGTCCCAGAGGCCACAGAACTGGACAGTTTGAACTTAGCAAAGAAGACCTTGCACAGACCAGGGAGAGTACAAGACAGGTGGGAAGCAATTAAGATGCAAGGAGTTGTGTGGTGGGGAAGGAAAGGGTGGTAGGTGATTGTTCCAGGAACCTTGGACGAGAGAACCTGAAGAAGTTATTCCACATTACTGGGAGCATTTATATATTATACTTTAAGTTTTTAAAGCTTTTGATGTTTTTTTTTTTTAAATCTTACTTATTTACTTATTTATCTGGTACAGAGTCTCACAACACAGATCAGACTCATAGTGTTCCTTCCTGTCTCAGCTTCCCCAGCACCGGGATTACAAACCTGGTTTCAGTGGCTGGCACAGTGACACGGCATGCAGGGACATGACCTGTGAGGTGGGATTGAACCCAGTCCTTGCAATCTCCTGAGCTATCTCCCTAGCCCTATACTTTAATTTATATATAAAGTACTATTGTATGATATACCACCTTATAATTCATCATATTACATGGTAGTACATGAATATCAGTGAGAAGCAAAGGGGGAAGAGAAAATGTGTAACTTGAGGGTCTGCTCTTAGTGATGTCCTAGTCTCCCTCAGCACCTTCTGAGCTGTTGCTAAGGCCTGAGAGCAGGTTGGAGCAATGGCACATATGTGAGAAGCTACAAGTAAGAGTAGGTTTTATGGCTTCCTGGGCCAGGAAGTGTAGTCAGAACACTTTAAGACTGCTAAAGAGGGGGCCGGGGAGATAGCTTAGTAGAATAGGTGCTTCCCTGACAAGTGCAAGGGCCTAAGTTCAACCCCCGGTTCTGTAAAAAGTAAAAAAGATTGCTGAAGTGACTTTTCTGAAGTCAGATCACCAACACCCTAGGATGGATTTTTGGCCTCTTGCTCTAAGCCCCTGCTATTTCCCCAGCATGATTCACCAAACTTCTCAGCCTAACTTGACTTTTAAAGTCATGCTGGTCTTGTATCCTACTTCCTGACACATTTGTGTTGTAATGCGGGAATATTTTGTCTTACTTTATACAGGAAAACTGACGTTCATGAAGGTCTCCTATAACTTTAGCACATTGATGCCTTAAGCCACAGTTGGAAGGCAACATTGCTGCGGAACAGCATTTCAGCTTGGGCAGATGGGGTTCTGCTTCTGAGGTCAGCCACTGGGGCTCTCTGTGAAAGGGAAGCTCTTTGTCCTCAGAGGGATTTCAATTTTCATGAAGGAGAAGGTGAGGAGCCCCACTGTTCGTTGGCTGGTCGTCAGGTACTTACCAAGCAGCTACCTGTGACAGGCATTGTACACCACTGACCAAGACTGACAGGGCCTTGGTCTGGTTGAGGGAGAAAGAGGACCTGTGAGCAAGCACTGCCTTCCCATCTCGCCCTTTCTGAGTGCTGCATCCTTAAAATGCTAGCAGCTCCTCTGTCTAGCACTCTCTGTTGGGAGAAAAAAGATCTTCTCCCAACACATCGATCCGGATATCATTCTGACTCCGCCAAGCCAGCAGAGGCTGAAGCGAACTTTACGAGAAGATTTTCTGTTTTGTCTCATCCCGTGTTTGGAAAGGGGAGATCACTGAGGCCCTGAGTAACTTGGGCCATTCGGCTACTTAGTGCCAAAGGAATGTGGGCCATTGGACTGGACTCACACTGCCTGCCCCGGGAATTTATGGCCAAGGGTTGACTTAGGGGACTCGGTGCTGATTTCTATGGGGGTTGCTAAGGTGTCTGCTCTATTTCTTTTTGTAACAGGAAGATTCCTTCCTAAGTGCTAGAATCAGAAACTCTGCTTCTTTTGATTTTTGAATCCCTGCCTTGTCTTTAAAGAAAGAAGACCTAGCTTACCGTGTTCCCGCTCGCTCCACGCTGTGTTAGGTGTCAAATCCATCACCAGGAGTAAGTGACAAGTGATTGAGACAGCTCCAGCCAATCCTGAGGCATGGCATTTTTAATGGCTGAACAGAGACTGCCAAACTATATAACTGGTACCTTTTAAATTTTGATAAAGTTCATGAGAAAACCCCACATACTGCTGCAAAACATCAAACATCTAGTCTGTGAATTACATAAGCTAATAGCTGAGTTAAGGTTATAGAAAATGCTGTAATTTGCTGTTACTTCAGTCTGACTTATACCAAATGCTTTATCTATGGCCTAACTGCTTATCTCTCCATCTCAGCATAGAAGATAAGTGTCTCCAAGTGCGGAACACAGCCTGTGCCCAGACACTCAAGGCCAGTTATTGTTGAAGATTATGTAAAAAGGCTTTTAGGAGCTTAAAAAATTAAAATCACACAATTCTGCTTGTTCCTGTTGTCAGAGTGAGATATGGGCCAGGGAAGAAGGAAGGAAAGACTAAAGCCCCATAAGATATCACACGTGTGCTCATGCGTGAACCAAAGCTGTTTGGTTCCCCAGGGACCAGAGACCAAGCTTCCTAGACTTTTTGTGCCTAAGGCAACTGGGTCATCCCTGGGCAGGCAGAGCAGAGAGGCACTGGTCCTCAGTCCCTTGGTAGCTGGAGAAGCTGAGTTTCCTCTGTTTCTGCCTCAGTTGCTGGCATCTTGGCCACACACTTGCCCAGTGGCCATTCTGCTTTTCCCTGCCCACCTGCGTCCTGCACATTACCCGGGCCCATCGCCCTGGACACTTTTGCTTCTCTCCGTCCCCGCTGCCACACCTGGCCCGCACCACATTCATCTCCCATCCCGAATATCTGCAATGGTCTCTGTCTAACTCCTCTCTCAGCATCTAGTCTGGGCATCCCCGCCGCGTCCACTCTGCACGCAGCAAGCGGCAAGCAGCAGGCAGCACATCTTTCCAAAGGACCCGTGAAAGCTGTTGAAGACCCTCCATAGCACTATGCTGTGGTAAAGCCCAGCCTCTTAACCAGGACCACCCAAGTGCCACCCAAGGTGCCCTCTACCTGCCTCTCCACCCTCCTGGCTGGGCTGTGCCCCATGTGGGAACTGCCTGCCCTGGCATCTGTTCGGCTTCTCACACACCCACTCTCTATGGCGCCAGGGCCTGCAGCACACCCTTCTTTCTGCCTGAAGGTCCCCCCCATTGCCCACCTGGGCAGTTCCTTAATATGTTCTAATTCATCACAAAGAATTTCTCTCATCTTTCCAGCTAAGTCTCTCACATGCTGTCTTAGCATTCAGATTTTGTTCTTGTAGCATTTACAAAGTTTGTAACTAAGTATTTGGCATCTACCTAGTATCTCTGCTCCATAAGACAACATATGTGCACACCAAGGGCGTATGCTACGCACAGTGCAAGGGCAAAGCTCTGGGCAGAGAGCCGTTCTCAGAGTTTGGTTTTTTATATTTCTAAAAAATTCTTATTTAAGAAAATTTAATTAGGGCTGGGGAGATGACTCAGTGGAATAAGTGCTTCCCTGGCAATGGCTTGGGTTCCATCTCTGGTTCTGCCAAAAAAAAAAAAGAAAAGTTAATTAATTAATTTCGTACAGGATCTCAGTATGCAGCTCACAGTGATCCTCCTGTCTCAGCTGCACCTGGGGCTTCAAGGCCAGCAGAGCATGCAGTACCAGGGATCGAATCTGGGTCCTTGCGTTTGCCAGGCAGGTGCTTAGACAGCAGAGCTATCTAAGCCCCTCAGACTTTGTTTAATGAGCAGGCAGCCATCTTGCCATGAGCCACCCCTAATCTCTGTCCTCCTTAAGGTCTGAATACCCCTTCAGCCCTACGCCTAGTATAGGATCTATCTTGTAGCACAGGGTATAGAAAACTGACCCTCCGTTGACCTTAGGTGCTCTGGTTACTCATCTAGAAATACAGCTCCCACTACTGTGCCCAAGGGCACGTGGCAGGATGGCCAGCATTGTCTTACTTGCTTATTACTGCGGAGCAGTGTCTGACACCTGTGACTTAAAGGAGGAGTGGCTCATTTGGGCTCAGTTTGCCCAGGTTCCAGTTCCATAATTGGCCGGCTCCAAAGCAGAGTGGCATCACTGAGGGGCTTGGCAGAGAGGAAGCAGCACAGCATGGTGGCAGGAAGCAGAGAGAGCGCTCAAGGTGGAGAGGGGACAGAAACAGAGCCTTCCAGGCTGTGCCCCCAGTACCCCACCTCCTCTGACCAGACTGCCCCCCAGCAACAAGTGAACTATAAAGACATCAAAAACTGATATACAGTGAGGTTTGCAGCCCCATGACCCTGCCCCCCCACAGGGCGCATGAGGCTTTGTGGGGGCACCTGTGTATAAACCATGGCAAACATAAGCAAAAGTTCAAGGAACCTTTTCTTAATTAAATACTGGTTTAAGCTGGGCCTATTGATTTCAGTTCTTAGTTTAATCTGCTTTGCTTGTTCAGCATTTTATCTTTGAATCGATGCAAATGGAACAAGGCAGAATGTTAGCTGAGGGGAGCTGAGAAATGAGGACAGGAAGAACTTCATAAAATAACTCAGCTGTTGCATGACTCATTCATCCATCCATCCATCCATCCATTTATTCATTTTGAATGTGCTGCCTAAGCTCGCCTCACACTTCTAGGCTCAGGCAATCCTCCTGCCTCAGCATCCTGAGTCGTACATGCCAGTATGCCCAGCATGTTTCACAGTTCTTCCACCTTCTCCATTTTCTAGCCCTTCTTTTTTCCTTCAGTCCCCTAGGATTTCTCCTAGCTTTTTATTTCCCGCTGAACTGCTTTAGTAAGAGGCAATTGCTGGAGTGGTGGACATGCCAAACACCCAGCTGAGGTAGGAGGATCACTGCAAGTTCAAGGCCAGCCTGAGCTACAAAGTGAGATTAAGACCAGCCTGCAATGCATAGTGAGACCCTGTCAAAAAAGAAAAAGAAAGGAGGTATATCAAGATGGATGGAACTCTAACTTATTTCCTCTTAGTTATATTTTCATTAAATATATTTTCATTCTTCTTTCATTCTTTTCATTTAATGATTTTCTTTCCTATCCTATAGTGTCAGAATGAGCAGCACTTTATTTTTAGTTTCCTGTCATTGCCCATGCAAGGACTCAGTTCTCAAAAATGCCTGAACCCTTCTTATCTTGGTTTCTTTTCCTACCTTCATTTACTTTTCTATTTATATATTTATCTTCTTTTTTTTTTAACAAATTGCTCAGCAGAACTGTCTAGTTTCCAACACTAGTTTATACCTCCTCATGCTTGTATTCATTGTAGTAGTATTTTTTTTTTTTTTTTTTTACTTTTCCACTTAAATGAACTTAACACTTAGGAGGTCTGTAGTGTCATACGCATGGCTAGATCTGTAATCTGTAATTACATTTGTTCATGTAATGTGTGCTGTGTGCTTGGACCACAGCGGGCACACAGTGAGACAGCAGCAGCACTCCTGCCCACCTAAAACCCAGAGACCAAAGAGTAATGTGAGTGCAGAGCAGGAAGAATGCCTTTATGGTAGTGCACACAGCATGTGATCAAATCACGGGGCAGACTTCCTCAAGGAGATGGTGAACGCTTCACTGGGAAGTCAGCCCTTCAGCTGAGTGGGAAGAAGAGGAGACTGATGAAGTTAAACCCTGGGAGTGTTGTAAGAGAGAATAACATAGGTACCATGAACGGGACAACAGGTGGCCTCCTGGGGCCACAGACAGTGGTGGAGGACCGGGGAGAGCCTCAAGCAAGGTGATGCGGATGATTTGGGAAGTCAGATGGCTAAAAATCTCAACAGATTCCAGCTCTAAAATTCTGCAGTAGGAAAAGGAAGAAAGGAATTTCATTCCCCACTGATTTTTTAAAACATAACAGCATCTGAACACCGAAGGCTACTCCCCAGGGGCTGATAATTCAGTGTTTTCCACCTTTGTCACATAGACTGAGTGGAGTAGGCAGGCACTAGGATGGGGCAGCACTCGGTACAGCTCTTTCCTTGCAAGCTCCATTTGCTCTGCGCTGTCACCTACCTAACATGAGGGAGAAAGGACGGAACTGTGCAGAAGGCTCTCCCTCCTATTTTCTATGTGTTTAACTCATCAAATGAGCCATTTTGTGTGCCCTTTCCTGCTCCTTTTCTGAACTCCCCCAGGCCTCTCCCAGTTGGATCTGTTGGTGGAGAGAAAGGGAACAATATTCCATTTGTGAGGTGAAAAGAGGACACAAGATAGAATGTAAGCAATGCTCCTAAATAAAGGACTTGTGCTTGGCTTTTCGCTCCCTCCCTGCACCCCATGGAGTTTTTCTGAACTGTCAGGACACTTGCCCTGCTCCATTGTGCCAAGTAGCCAGGAATGGTTTTTGTTGAGTGCTTTTTTTTTTTTTTAGTTTTCACCAATGTCACTATCAATTAGAGCATCACAAATTATAATGCATGATTGCCTTTAATCACAAATTTAAAAAGCACAATTGCTTAGAAAGCTACCATAGAAATACAACAGAGGAAAAAAAATAAATGGGACTTCCTTTCTCGTCCCAGAACCAAGAGTGTGAGCACCTGAGAGCATTGCTGTTTTTGTGGTGGCATTGTGCAGACTGTGGGATCAGTAATGACACGTTATGGGTGCTGAGTGAGGCCTAATCCCTGGGGGCAGTGCCGAGAGGACAAGGGCTGCCGAGTGCTGGCAGCAGCACACACAGACAAAACAATGAACAGTGGAGGTGAACAAGGCCGGAAGAGGAAGAATCTGATAATCCAGGGCACTTTTGCCAGATGACAATGACCTCCTTCACGGCCACCTGCTAATACCTCCACAACCGTAGGCCTGTGGAAAGAAGGCCGAGAGCCCTGTATGGGCACAGCCTCAGCAGAGTGAGCAGTTTTCTGGCTTCACTGGAAACACTGTGGTGTGTCATGCGCATCCTACTTGAATGACTGAGACTCCACAAATACTTTCTATGAGCAGCTTAATCTCCTAATCTGAAAAGCCAGTGCTTTGTGCCCAGCTCTAGTGCAAACTTTACAAGGGCAGAGACCAAGCTACCAAGAGGTCTGTGTGCTGTTTCTCAGGGGCAGACTTTACCCTAGATTAACACATGCAGACCTTCTGTGCTCTTGGGCTGATGGGTCTTAACAGCTAATAGCCATTGTTGTGGCCACCATCCAAAATCAGGTCCTCCATCTGGGAAGATAGCTCAGTGGTTTAAGCACCTGCCTAAGCAGGTAAGTGCAGGGTCCTGAGTTCATTCCCTGGTACCAAAAAAGTAAAATAACAAAATAGGTCATTCCCTCATGGTTTTTGCAGGCTTTCCCCAGGCTTCTGTTCTCAACAGAACGATCATGTTCTGAATTTGATCACTGTAGACTACTTTTGTCTGTTGTTTTTTTTTTTTAACTGTATAAAGATTTTTATTTCACTTAAAATACTCATGTTGTCATATTAAACAATTAAAGGCAAAGTGCTTTACATTTTTAAAATAAGTCATCTCCCTAGTTCCATTAAAAACAACATAAATACAAGAAATCTGTATACCTTTCTGCTGCATTCACATACTTTAGTTCCCTGATCTTTTAACCTTATGCTTGAGTTACTATTGTTAGGTCTTGCTATGAAGTTTGGGCTAGCTTTGAACTCACCATGTATCCCAGGCTGGCCTCAAACTCATAGAGTTCCTCCCGCAGCAGGATCTCCTTCCAAGTGCTGAGATAATAGGTGTGCACCATATCAGGGCCTGTGATTTCTTATAAATAGATCCAAATGGCACTTCACCTTTTCTATTTGACTTCTTTCCCTTATTGTGATGTTCTGAGGATTCATTCACGTTGTTGCATGTAGAAATTTTTCTCATGCTAGTACTGTCCATTGTGTGAGCATACTGAAATTTATCCACCTCTGGTTGATTCTTCATTGATAGACATTTGAGTTGATTGGTATTTACTTATTCAGAATCATCTTCCTCTTTTTTTTTTTTTTTTTGAGTGGGAAGGCAGATCTTATCATTTTTCTTGGGTCAACACCTAAATGTGAAGTTATTAGTAGATAAGAAACTTCCATATAGTTCTCCAAAGTGTTGGTAACAGTCTACATTCCTGCTAGCAATGTATGAGCATCTCACCTATTTTATATCCTCAACAACATGTAGCTTGTCAGCAGCTTTTGTTTTTGCCACTCTAGTAGATATGAAGCGGTATCTCACTATGGTTTGAATTTCATTTCCCTGACAAATACTGTTGTCTTATACTTTTACCATGCCTATTGGCCAATCGTAGTTCTTATTTTGTGCAGTGTATAGTCAAGCCTTTTGTCCATTTTCAAGTAATATTTGCCTTTTTATTGATAATTTTCAGTTCAGCATGTATTCTAGATTTGTGTGTGTGTGTGTGTGTGTGCAGGGTCTCAGTACACAGTTCAAACTCGTAGTGATCTTCCTGTTTTCAGCCTCCTCAGCACTGGGATTGCAGGCATGTGCCATCATGCCTGGGCTTTGTTGCTGGCTCAGCATACCTCAGGGCAGGGCTGGTGTGGCATGTGGTACCAAGTATCAGACCCTGGTCCCTGGGCTTGGCCTAAGTGGGCACTTAGTCCACTGACCTATTTTGCCCGCCATTCTAGAAATAAGAAATACGTTTTCTGGAAATGCATTTGCCATTACTGTGTTTTGTCTGCTCATTTTTTTAATGATGCCTTTTTAGTGAGCAGCAAATTTGAATTTCATTTGATTTATAATTTGGGGTGTGCCAATGCTTTTGTATGCAGTCTAAGAAACTTTACCATTAGTATAGTTGCAATAGAAGGCTAGTTACAATAATTAAATGCTTATTGTCTTTCTCACTGCTGGGACCAAAATACCTGACATCCACAGCTTAGAGGAGGAGACATTTACTTTGGTTCACTCTTCCTAAAGGTTTCAATCCATATTCCACTGACTCCGGGGCAGGACAGCATGGCAGAAGGGGCTGGCATAGGAGAGCTGCGCAGGATGTGGCACATAGGAAGCAGGGAGCTCAAGGAAGGAGACCGGTCGAGGCCCAGCGACTGGCCCCTTCTGTCAGGACACTCTCCTGTGCTCTACAAGCCCCCATACTTAATGATCTCCCAAAGCCCCACCTGTAAGTCCAGGGGGCTTTGGGGGAACCCCTAGGGATAAAGCATAACACCTGCTGTGTGCCGGTGTTGTTCTCTGCTCCTCCTGCACACATTTTCTGTAATCCTTTTAAGCCCTTACCTTCCTTTCACTGATTAAAAAATATTGAGGTACAAAGTAGCTAAATAACTTACCTGAGATAACCTAGTCCTGGGACTGGGATTCCCGACCAGCTCTGATGGTCCAGGAATGTTTACCAGCGACCTCTAATTGGAGTCCAATGAGTTAAACTCAACTACTTTGAACCAAAACGTTCTTCTTATAGACAAATTGAAAACAAAGCAAAATCTTAAGCAAAATCTTTGTTTTTACCTATCCACCTGGTGCTTGTGCTGCTAGATTCATCTGTATATTGGAAGAAACAAGAATTAGAATTAAAAGTGAGTTGTTTGTTATGTAGGAGGAGTAAGCTCAGTATTTACTGGGGACAGATGAAGGGTGGGAACTATCTGCATAGTACATTCATTGACTCTTCAAGTGCATCCTATGCACACTATCTGAAAGTAATAGCATGAAATATTTTTAGTGCCCCTGCATTTTGACTGTGACATAACCCACACGAGGTCAGGGACAGAGTCTATGACTTGTGGCGCTATGTCAGTTTGGGATTCTGACGTGCTTTAGATGTGGGATTTTCAAGTTAGGGATACCCCCTTGTAGAATCCAGAGTTGCTTCTTGAGGTCTTTGTAAGTTTGGTTGCCTAGAGAAACGGGTTGCAGGCTGACAGCCACTCTGGGACAGCTCACACCTCTTAATCAGTTCCAGCAGCCCCGGAGCATAGGAGTCAAGTGCGTCAGGCGAGAAAAACCAACCGGTCAAACTAGTTTGGCTTCTAAAAGGAGTCTGAATCATGGGTTTATTTTCACTTTGGAAATACTTCTGGACTGTCATTTAAATAATGCCTTAGACCGTGCTGAGTCTGGGCTGGCAAATGTGAAAAACACAGACCAGATTCTGGTTTAGAATTTTGCAGCAGTAATCATCAGAGTTGAGCTTTCATTCATTCTTCTGTCTGTTCATTCATTTATTTATTCATCCATTCATCATTCAACAGGCATCATGTCTATGTTAAATAGCCCTGTGCTAACTACTGCTTGGTAGACATGAATAATCCTGATATTATTGTGCAAGTTATGTATTTCCTATTCTTAGAAGTAGGTAGGAATAAGATCATAATCTTGAATGGAATTCAGCTGAGGGGTGGAGGAAAGAGTTCAGAATATTTAATTATACAAAATAGAATAATGTAGAAAAGAGCATATAATTATTCTTATTGTTCAATTTTAACATTATCTTGGGATAGTATTCTCTAGATTTTGATGCATATTTATTTTTAAGTAAATTGATATGGCATGATACCTTCTGGGTGGGTTTGGGTGCATTATAATAATTTTTGTTTTGTATTTCAATAAATATTTTATGGTACTACATAGTGAGCATTTATAGTTATTCCATTTTTAGTTTAGACATTAGTAATATTGCCAGTTTCATAAGCTGCTCAGTTATGCATGTGAGTGTATAACTACCTGATAAACATACTTGGCTTTTGGGTGGCTGGATGTGTACAGAAGTGGTGTTTTTTTTTTTTTTTTTAACTGAGTTTCTTCTAAGTTTCAACAAATGGCAGCATGTGAAGTGTCTTGGTCACCCCCCTCATTACTGGTTTGTGGAAGCGGCTTTTTGCTCTCAGATCTGCTGACATTTTCCGAAACACTTTTAGGTTTCTAGCTAAAGTACTGTTGCCACACCAGGCCCCTGAATTATGGCAGATAGCTGAGGCCAGGATGGGGCCTGCCAAGGCTGAGCTGGGAAAAGAACAAAGGGAGAGCCAGACCCAGGAGCTGGCAGGCCCCTCGAGTGCTTAGTAACCAGCAGTTAGACAAGCCTGAGGAGTAGACCAGAGCCAGCGCCCTGGACATGGCAGAGGTGGCCTTGGCCACAGCAGTGATCAGGAGACTGGTCAGGAGGTACTGGCTGCAAGGCATCCTGGGCTTCTCCTTTTGCTGAAAGCATTTCCTGTGCTTCTCACTGGGGCAAGGCCACTCTCAGGTGTGGTGAGCAGGGGAACTTGGTGACAGCGTGTCCAGCCAGTAGAGATACATGTGTGGACCTGCCTGGTTGTGAGGGGGCTGACCACGGAATGCAGTGGCAGGATCCCTTCACTCCTGGCTCTGTGCTGCTCTGCTCTGCCACAAGGCCACACCTCTGACCTGGAAAGCTATTCTAGTGCAGTGGTGGCCCTGGTCTTCCTCCATCTCTAAGGAGATTAGTTAGTTACAAGGCAGGAAGTTGAATGGCTTTGGGCTTTCATCTTCTGGTTATTCTGAGGCTGTTTGATGTTAGCTCTTCCTTGAGACTAGGGCTTTGAAAAGGGCTTACTCTTTTTCTGTGACAGAAAATGACCAGGACATAGCTATATTTTAAGTTACAAGGGCCCTCACATCTGTTTGTTTCGTGTATTCTGTGTACACATCTATGAGATGATGTTTAGAGAACATTTCTTTGATTTTTCTCTCTTTAATGCATTTTTGTTCCTTGCTCCAAGCTCCCTCTTCACCTCATTTTACGTCTTTAGGTTATGACTGGCTGATACCGCCACACGCAGGCCAGGCCAACAGTCCTGCTAATTGTTTACTCATTCACTGCTTCCAAGACCGCAACATCAGGCTGGCGCTGTGCTTCCTCACAGCTGGAGTGAGACAGGCCCCCGCGCCCCCACCAAATCTGTAAGCTGCATTCTGAGTAGGGTAAAGCTTGCCTCACTTTTCGAATCTTTACAAAGAAGTACAAATCGAATGTGTTGGAGAACATCCAACTAGAGTAATGAAATATTACTTGGAACAAGTTGTTAGGTCTCTTTTACTAAAAATAAAACAAACTTCATAATCTTACAAAGTGTAAGCTTGGTATGTCAAAGAGCTTCACAACATTGAAAACTTGATCCCTCTACTAGTTTTATAAATTGTATAATCAGCTTGATATAATTTGTTTGTTTAGCAAATCCCTTTTATTCATTCATAATATAAAAGTAAAAGTCCCTTCTGCTGGATGCAATGATGCACACCTGTGATCACAGCCGCTCGAGAGACTGAGGTAGGAGAGTAATAAAGTCTATGGAGAGCCTGGGCCCTTTCTCAAAATAAAAATTTGAAAGGGGTGGGGATGTAGCTCATTGGTAGAGCACTTGCCCCAGGGCCCATTTGTCAAGGCCTTGGAGTCCAACCCCAGTGTTTGGGTCACTTCTTTTTCTAGCTGCATTATATAAAATTCAGTGCTAAATGTAATTGGGTTATTAGTTCCTAAGTAGAATATGGGCTGGACTCATTGTCAGTCCAGTCTTCCTTCACTGATAGGTATACGATCCTTTTGTGGACAACAAACTGTTCCGAAGAGTCCACTGAATCTTCGTTTTGTCCAAGGAGAAGCCCGACTCCAGGACTTTATCTTGGCTGGACCGAAACAGAAGAATGTTTTGCTCACAAGCTTCCAAGACTGAATATGATATCAACTTTTTTTCAAGAGACAATGAGTTTATAGTTCTGGGTTTGGTCACCTCTGCCATGTGACATTTCCCTTTAATTTTCAGAATACCCAATCACTGCTGAGCTGGAACTTCAAAAATGTTCAGTGTGTGGCTCCGGGGCTTAAGTCTGAATGCGATGTGCTAGGAAAAGGAAGAGAGAGTAGGTATGGGTGAAGATTCCGAACAGGGGGAGCAAGGTGTGGGCTTGGGGCACCGTGCTTGCCTGGTATGTTCCAGAGAGCATGGTTAGGCCTTTCACAAAAGCCTCCAATTAAGCCTTAAAGCACAGTCAATTTCCCTCTTATCCAGAGGACATTATATCTTTCTAAGGAGGCAGCATATGGGAGCTGCTGGGAAGGCCTTCCAGTCCAATTAAAAGGCAGACAGAACAGAGGACACTGGGCTCCTGAAGCTGTCTGATCTTTTGCGTATGATTTGTCTCTAGTGCAACTGACAGCCTCAGCTAACAATTAAAATGCAGAGACCAGTATGGCTGGAGACTGGTCCAACAGGGAGGGAAGGTCTGACTATTTACATGAAGTTAATTATTAAGGGCTGTCAGATGTCAGAATGAGAATTGGTAATATTGTGGTTAAACGCCCACCACATGTCTAATTTGAGTTGTACCCACTACCTCCAGCACCAGTTCAAATTAAGTCTACATTAATGTCTGATGATTCACAGCTGCGCAGCATACACTCTGCACTCTGAGGGTGGGAGGGGGAATTTGCATATCAGTTAGTGCCAGACAATGACTATGAAAGATGTACATTGCTCTCTGTCTTATAAGCACAAACCTCAGTTGTTTTTTATTATCATTTTAAAATCATCTTCATGGTTAAGAAAATATTGATCTGAAAATTAGCTTCCTGGTGCCATGAATGCAGTTGACACAGCTGATCTCAGGTAAAGCAATGTGAGTGTTGTTAATGGGTGGCAAATAGGTTCCAGGGAGATCAGAATTTGGCAAAGAAGAGTTGAAATAAAACTTGTCTCTTTAATGATTCTCTATTAAACTTGATGAGTGCTTGTGTTTTAAGCTGCCAAAATATTCTGTCATTTTTTTTTTCTTTTTCTTTTTGGATAATAATAGTTTGGAATATAGTACTTACAGGGGCCCATGGATCTGTGGCCATGGTGCCCACCTGCCCAGCATTTGGCTAAGGGAGTTCTCCGGGGGTCTTGCCCCATGCCAGTGATCTCACAGCAGGGGTTTACCCACCCAGACAGGCCGAGAGCAGGTGTCACTCGGCTCAGAGGTGCACTCTGATGGTGTCCAGGGACAGCGGAAGCTTTGAGAGCAGTGGCCGACTTCCAGCCATGCAGAGGAGCTGTATGGGTAACCCTTCATGCAGAAATATTTTGGGGTCCTGGGCATACATATGGTTTTGTGGTATGTGGCAAGTGAAGGGGAATGGAAATTGGTGGGGGGAGCCAGCTTGGCATGTTGGCATCCCCTGCGCTTAGCCTTCTGGGGCTGCCTGGTAAGGGACTCCGTATTTAGTGGGAAGCTATGCTAGCCTTTAGTCCTCAAGAAAAATAAGCACTTGAGAGTGAGACAGGAATTCCTATTTTCAAAACAGACAATATAGACTCTGTACTTAAATAATTATGCCATCTCATCATTTATAAGCACACTGAAAAGAAATCATTTCATAGGAGCAAATCAAAACTTTTGAACATAGCATTCATTTTTGGCGTCATTTTTATTTGCCAAAATAAGTGTTCACTGATAGATGAAAGAAAATAAGGGTTTGATAAAATTTCAGCAGTTTTGGTAATGCTCAAAGAAGTATTTAGAACACAGGAGGGGATGCAAGCGTGTCACACGCTTGGTTTCATGCTAAGTGGTCAGTAGGCGCTGTGGATGGGGACCCTGCTCAGGGGCAAGAGACTATCTGGCTGTTTCCACTGGAGTCTCTAAAAAAAGCCTGCAGAGGAGGCAGCCTCTGGGTGAGAGCAGGAGGCCAAGTGCAAGCCTCAGCCAGGTCACTCTGGTTCGTGTTCTCTTTCTGTCCTCCAAGTGGGTGATTAGGAGGCCCAAACATAACCATCTGTTAAGGAAGAAGACCACAGGGTCTGCGGTTTCCAGAAGCTGCTGCTGACATTGTCTTGACAAAAGCCCCACTCAGAGGTCACTTGAGAGAAGCTGTGGGCTTCATGTCCTGAGAAAACTTCAGAGATGGGGCCTTAAAGTGCCAGGGAGATAGCTCAGGAGAATAAGCACTTGCCTGGCAAATGCAAGGTTCTGAGTTCAATCCCTGGTACCACAAAAAAAAAAAAGAAAGAAAGAAAGAAAAGAAAAGAAAGAAAGAAAGAAAGAAAGAAAGAAAGAAAGAAAGAAAGAAAGAAAGAAAGAAAGAAAGAAAAGCAATGGGGCCTTGGACATAATGCGCAGTGTGAGGCGGTTTTCTTTGTCAGGTGTGTGTCTAAGCTGAACTACGGCTCCTCTTGGGGTGCTTGTTTTGTGCTGGTGCTTAAAGGCTTAGCCGTGACTATTGAAATGGCAATGCGCCTTGAATAATCACCAGGTCTGTGACTGTGCAGTAATAATTCAGTCATTCAGGACCCATTTGAGGCCAACAGCATGTGGCAGGACGATACCACTCTCGTGACAGTACTTCTATTTGCAAAGATGCTTTTCTTTTTGGTTTATTCAGTTGAATAGCCCCACACTTCTGCTTTATTCTGATTTTCTGTATCTTTTAAAGGTGTACATCGGATGAGTATTTCTCAGTTCATTATCACACTTCTTAAGGACTGGCTCTCCTCAGTGGGAGGTGCAGCAAAAGAGAAGAGCAACTTCATTGCTATTGCATGGGCTGCAGCTCTCCTGAAACGTGATGACCAGGAAAGGAGAAGTGCTTGTCCCAAGACGATGCAAGCTAGTTATGTTTGCTCGCTGGAGAGGTGCCCACAGGAGGTGCTCAGCATTCCAGGCAGGTTTCCTCTGGCCACTAGGCCCAGCCCCTGCCCTGGAGGTCAACTAGTTTCTTTGTTCCGCAGCATGAAGTCTACTGAGACACCAAGAAGGCTGCCTTCATGGTTAGGAGGGGTGGATGTAAGCTGCCAAATGTGGCCCAAACTTTACCCTTCTCTGCCTTTACTAAGTGGGGAGTCTTGAGCGAGACAAAGCTCTTTAGAATCTTAGTAACTTGGTTCGCAAAACAGGTGAAATAATACCACCACCATAGGCTTGAAATGAGAAGTGAATGCCACTGTTAGGAAAAGTGTCAACCCAGCTTCTGATGCTCAGGATCTCCACTCACGGGTCTTGATGTCCTCTGCACTTCCTCATGACTTTCCATAATGGATGTCCTGATGGCAGAATCTGTCCTTACAGTTATTATATCTCATTATAACCATTGCCTATAGTGGATTGCTTTTGATCATGTCCTTATTTACTTTTCAGGGCTGGGATTGAGCCCAGAGGCACTCTACAACTGAGTTACCTCCCCAGCCATTTTTCTGCTTTCTTTGTAGACAGGGTCTTGCCAAGTTGCCCAGGCTAGCCTTGAGTTTGTAGTTCTCCTGCCTAAGCCTCCCAAATAGCTGGGATTACTAACATGCTGCCCCTGTGCTTGGCACTTTTGACAATTACCAGAAGTTCTACTAATTTATTTTCTGTGTAACAATCTGTTTCATATCTGTTCTCTCCTTAGTATAGATAAGCTCTTAGAAGGCAAGACCCACACCATCTTGTCCATCTCAGATTTCTTGGTGCTGCCTATAAACCGGCACAAAAGATATACTCAAAATTATCTGTTGGATAAATAAATTAATCCTTATAAAAACTCCACCTGAGATAGGAAGAATAAATCTCATTGGAAACATGGGTGGATGGCGGACAAAAAAATTAAAGCTATCTGCTGTGCCAGGCCTTGTAGTTTCTGCTGCAATAGCCAAAGCAGACCTTGCTTCCTCTCACCAGGACTGAGTTTCCCTGGTGTGGATTTATCCAGAACTTTGTACCAGTGGTGAGTTCAGGTCAGGTAAGTAGTGAAAAGTTTGTGAAACTAATCATTCTTCTTGGAAAACCTTAGGACAAATCAACTGTGTTTTCTAGTTGGCCTCATCCAGCTGGTGTCTGTTGTAGCCTTCAACTTTGCTGAATTCTCTCATCCAGCCTTCAAGCCTTACATTTCCTAAGAGCGAGAAATGTCTGTTTTATATGCTCAGAACCAGCACAATCCTTGGTATAAAATACATACTCAAAATTTGTTGACTGAAAGTATGGAATAGATAGTGAAAGTCCTGTAGAAACTCCTCTTCCCAGGGATAACTGACCACTTTTTATTATTGGCAAGGCAGACCAAATCATCAGCTCGGAGACAATATGCTGTGTGGCGCCCCTGGACACTTACTATATACTACATGACAATTTGAAAAAATAAAGACGCCTGAGTTCGTACTAATCCCCTCCACTGTAATTGACTTTCTTAAATGAGATTAATGAATTTGATTGGTCCCATCTGGAATCCCTCATTGTTTGCATGTTAATTCTTAGGGTTTGTGTCATCGCTCAGGCTCTTTCAGAACAGGAAATGGGCCCTGCCCTGTGGGACATGTAAGCCTTTCTCTTCGTCTCCAGCACAGGTGAGCTGCCCAGGGCCCTGCCTGGGGTCTTAGAAAGGTTATTTAGGAGACTTTCAGTCCAGTGAAGTGTGAGAACTCTCAGGGTTTCCAGAGCCAAGCAACCAGGAACAATTCCTTACTGTTTTCAACTAAAGAGAATCTGAAAGGGGGGTGGTGTTTCCCTGGACTCTGATAAATAACCTTTCCATATGAAGTGCACATTAGTCTGACACAAGTAATTAGCTGTCAGGTGTTGGGCTTTGCTGTCAGAGCCCAATTTTAAGATTAGTACTAATTGCGGGGGCGCCCCCAACGGCCTCTGCTCCTGGCCTCCTCCTCAGCTTGCTGCCACTTTGACTGCAGCCTGGAGTGATGGAGCTGGCAGGGTGGAATCAATTACTTGCCAGTGAAGATTCTCCCACAGGCCTGGGCTTGGGACAGGAGGGCTCTTCCTGCTGCCTAGACAGCTGGCCTCAGGGAAAGGGCCCCCTGGGGATACATGGCTGACAGCACCCGGCCATGGTCCACAGGGGCCTTCGAGCCTTCTGCCACCCTCCTGCTCCCTGGGTTCTGTGCCCGCCAGCACTGACCACTGCCTTTTCCCCTCCTTGCTGCCCAAGGAAAAGAACACATAGAAAAATCCAGAACCAATTTGTTTGTGGGTCAGGAGAGAAAGATGGTGTCATGTTACCATAGATTAACAGCAACATTTAGAAATAAGTTATTCGTGTAATTTTTCTGCTTTGAGTTTTCATAATTGAGACCGTATTTTGTGTCATTTTGGTTCCATTGTGATCACCACACATAATTCATGATAGGACTTCTGAGGGTACCACTTAGAGTTTAGGGTCCATTCTGAAGTTTTCATGGCACTTTGAGCTTCAGGCTGCGTAGGGTTCATTTCAGACTAAATGCATTTTAAGAATCCCTCCCACTCTACAGTATCTGCTAAGCAACAATTATAGACCCACGTGAAGATGATTTGCCCTCAATTATCTATGATTTTTAGCTGAAATTTTGCACAAGAATAACCATTAAATGTAGGCGAACTGCTTAGCCTTTTTCTTCTGCATTTTTTACTGTTAATGTGAACAAATAATCGCAAATTATTTTAACAGAATTGCTATTTAAAAGCAAGGAGTTCATGTTAGATAATGTATCAGATTCCATTTACCAATGATATAAAATATTTCATAAAAATTTTAGCTTTTGAAAGATGAACTTAGATATTCAGCTTTCCATTTGAAAGGCATGAAAACAAGAGAAGTTCCCGGCAAAAGTGATATAAAAATGAGTGCCACATTATAAAAAGAAGAAAATATTTTATGATGCAAATATGGTCTTAATCACTTCTTGATTTCACTATAATTTTGAAATGTAAACTAACATTAAGGCTGAATTATGTCTTCTTTTTCTTTTTGTATATGAAATTTCTGTGTTTTGTTTTGGTTTTGGTTTTTGGTCTTTTGGAGACAGGTTTCCTTCCATAGTTCAGGCTGGCCTCAAACTCACAGTGATCCTCCTGCCTCAGCTTCCCCAGTGCTGGGATTACAGGTGTTCTCCACAATGCCCAGCGTCTATGGATCTTTACGTGAGTTTAGTTGTGAAAATGAGACAGTCTTTGATTCATTACAATTTTTCAGGCAAGGTTAAATAAAGGTGGAAAGATAAGCATGGACTTGAAATGTTAAAAAAAAAAAAAAGGTGGGGGGAAGCCATTGCAGTAAAATAGGTGTGTGTCTGGTGGGTGACACAATGGGGATGGGAAAAAGACAAGTCTGAACCCCCTCTCCCCACACATACCTCTTGTCATCGAAGCACAGGGACCAGACCGAGCTCCGCTTCCTCTTCCTGGCCAGCGCCCCCTGCTCTTTGCCCTGGAGGAAGGCTGGCACTGGGGTCAGGACTCAGGACGCCTACAGTTGTGCAAGGGGCTGCAGGGCCCTTCTTTACCAAGTAACTTCTCTGAAAGCACGCCTGTGACAGTGCTAAGTGGCTCTGAATCCCAGAGTGATTGGTGTGTGACCAAAGCTCTGTTGAGCAGTGTCCTGGACAACCTCTGTGGAAACTCCACGCCATGGTGACTGAAGTCTAATATGACATCCGCACAGGACTTGGCTTCTTGGGTGCCAGAGCAGTCTACCTTACTTCTTGCATAGAGCAATCTCCTATTAATTGTGAGATAGTGGCTCAGAGATGTGACTCAGTACCTTCTGCCTTTATAATATTTACTAGATTTGTTCCATAATTTTATTGACTGAAAATATTAGTCTCCCCGGTTTGAACCCTGGGCTCAGGGCTGTTCTCTGTGCTGACAGTGTCTTGATGAATCCAGCAGAGCCCTGGTGATGTGGCAAGGGTATGTTTCTTTTCTTTCTTTTTTTTTTTTTTTTTTTGGTGGAGAGGGATTGAACTCAAGCCCTTGCCCTTGTGCTTGCCAGGGAGGCGCTTATTCCACTGAGCCATTTCCCTGGCCCCACCAAGGGTATGTTTTTCCTTGCCTCTGGCCTGCAATGTCCTTTGGAGCAGGAGTTTCTGTTCTGTTTTTGTCTTTGACATCTAGCATAGAGAAGGTGATCTGTAAATGTGTGGGCAGTGAAAAAAGAAGGAAGAGTGGGGAGAAGAGACAAAAAGACATAAAAAGGCAAAACTCACCTCAGGAATCATCACTGTTTCCATAATGTACAGGCCACATCCTCACAAATTAGCACTTCGGATTCCAATGGGTTTGTGAATGGTCCTTGTCCTAATTCTGCTATGAGACATTCAAGTCTAAGCTCACAAAATCCATCATGATAGAAGGACTTTTGTAAAAAGTATATAAAGCTGAATTCTCAACTGTTATCAAATAAATAAATGAAAGATTTAAAAAAATCCTTATGGTTTCTTTTCTTACTGTACTGGGAATTGAACTCAGGACCTTATGCTTGCCAGGCAGACACTGTGCCACTGGGCTAACTTCCCCAGCTAGCTTTTAAATATAATGATCATCCCCTTCCCTGCCAGTCACGTGGCACTTATATTTCTGTGCCTGGCTTATTTCACATAGAATCATGATCTCTAGTCCCTAGCATGTTGTTGCAAATGACAGGATTTCATCTTTTTTATGGCTTAAGGTTACCATGTTCCATTATGTATGTATGTATATATATATATATATATATATATATATATATATATATATATGGCATTTTCTTTATTCTTTCATTAAAAACTTAACATTTTTTCCAAATAAAAATTAAAACTCCATTGACAACAAAAAAGCTCCAATCTTTTAGGAGGTGACATGGTCCTGTGTAGAGAGGGGCTAGGTATAGGACAAAACTGATCATTAAAATACTGAATAATGTTGAAAATTAGGGAGGCATTTCAAAACTATGGACATTAGATAGTCACATACTCCCTTTACAGTCTGACCATTCAATTTTGTAAACACATTATTTTAATGTTTACAAGTTTTGCAAACATGTCCATGTTAATATTTTATAAATATAGGGCTAATATTTTTTTCTCAAATGCTAAGTTAATGCACTGTAATTAACTTCTTTTTGTCTTCCAGCACCTGTTTTCTTTCCATCCCTAAGAAAACAAGCCAGAAGGACACAGAAGTGTGAGTCTCATTAACAGCTTAGAATCATGCCTCAGAAGGCTGAGGCAGGAGGATCACCGCAAGCTGCAGGCCAGCCTCAGAGCCAGAGTGCATTCAACTACACCTGAAACCCTGATTCAAATTAAACTGCCCCCTCAAATTAATAAAAATAAAAGATTGCCCTATATTCCTTGTAGCCCCTAAAATAGCCAGCTTTCCCCCAACAGATTATAAAGTTTTTCCCATAGATTACATTCTTGCTCAAAAGCTCAGAGTGCTAAATTCAGAGAGGTTTTTTTTTTCTTTTTTTTCTTTTTTTTCTTTTTTTTCTTTTGTGTCAGTGGACTTGGAGAGTTCAGGGGAAAGAGGGCAACAGGAAGCAGAAGAGCTAAAGTGGGCCCCTCTCTCCCTACTGCAGATTTTAGCTCCAAGAAGGCTGGATAAGGTAGATAATGCTGAGGATCACCTGGCTCTGGAGCCTCTTCCCTGCTTCTCGTCTGAGTCTTGGGAGCAGGTGATACTGCTAGAACCCAGCATTACCATTAAGCACAGTTCAAGCAGGGGACAGCACAGTTGGATGGAGAGAGGGCTTGGGGACCCCTAGAGCTACCCTGGACTTACACATGCCATGCATGTTAGGGCCTAGCAAGTCTCCAATGATTGTGGAATGGATTGTGGAAGAAGATTGTGAGAGGCCCAGGGAGACTAGACGGGATGGGGCTGCAACTTTGAACAGTCAAGCTGGGAGGAAGCCTAGACCACAGGGAGGGCCTTGGGTCCTGGCTGGGCTGGGAAGACTTGGCTGCAAGTTTATCTGCTGTGGATGTGAGCAACAGGCACCGACTCAATGCCCAGGAAGCACTGAAGCCAATGATTCCCCAGCGGGCTCCTGAGCAGCCGCTCTGCAGCTGGTCCAGTGAACAGCAGGCCAGAATGAAGGTCTAGGCACTCAGCCGCCCTGCCGAAGGTCACTGTGCTTTCAGCACCCCCAGCCGCCCTTCTGGCCAGGAGGGAGGCAAAGGATGAGCGGGAGCCCTGGACATCGCCTGCACAAACTGTGTAAGTGAGCTGCACTGGACCAGAGTTCAGACAGGGGTTTCTCACTGTTGTCTATTACCTAGACAACGAGGCCAAATCCACTAGAACACAGAGGAAAAGCTAAGCTCACTTTCTGTGTATGTCTCAGTGGCAGTATAAGCAGGTTTGTGTTCCCTCTGTGCCCATGACTATTTTCTCTTAGCAACTTCAGTCCCTTAGCTGTGATCAGGTACATGTTCTTAGACCAGGGACAGTGGGATGGGCACAGGGGAGACATAGCCAGGCCTCCTCCTCCTGGGCTAGTTTCATTGTAAAATGACAGGGAGCACTAAGCAGTTCTCTGATGTTTTCTCACCTATAAAATTCTATGACTAGTAGGAAAAGATGCTCTATGGTCCTCTGTGGGGTATGGCAAAACTTTAAAAAATCTTCTCCCAGTGCTTTGGCTGCACAGAAGAGAGATCTTGCATCTGCCAGGCTGTCTTGGGCATGGTTTCAAGCACTGACTGCAGGTAGACCATATCTTCATCGCCTTGTGTTTTATCTTTAAAAATGTGTATAAAGAGTGCATTATATTTTGTAATGTGTTTTTGTTTTAAGAGCAAAACAGTGGTTTAGATAATCTATTAATGCTAAAACTTATGAGCACGGAGATCCACCATGTTGGTCCGTGGAACACTAGTGAGAGGCCCTGACTGGGCGCCTAAGGATCCCGGGGCTAGAACATTTTCCAGGGCAGAAGTTCAAGATCAGTGACCAGAAAGAAAACTCACCCACACACAATAGCATCTCTTCTTTGGGTAAGAGGACTCTGTTCAAGAGGAACCATCAGGGATAGCGGTCGACCAAGAGACTAGAAGGGTTATTTTTCAGCATTGGGGACTGAACCAAGGGCTTGCCATGGACTCATCCCAAGCCTTTTTATTTAGTTTTGGAGGCAGGCTCTGCGAAAGCTGCTAAGTGCCGGGCCTGGGCTCGAACTTGATATCTTACTGCATCAGCCTCACAGAGTACTACTATTTCCGGTGTGTACCACCTCACCCAGCTAAAGTGGCATTTCATCACACTCAACCCTGCTTTCTTGCTGTACTCTCTGGTCTTCATGGAGGAGCAATCCCGGTGTCCCTGGACTACTGAGGGCTCCTCGAATATTTTAGGCCATGTGTGTGTGCACACAGCAGAGCCCAGGTAAATGACCTGTGGAAAACTGGCCATCAGCTTTGCCTTTTGTGTTTCATCATTTCCAATTTCCTTGCCCTGTTTTTCTGATTAAATTCTAATCACTCAAAAACTATTGAGGATAAATGAGAGTAGACAGAATCTTCCAAGATTCTTCAGGGCAGTGTCAATGCCCACAGGAGAGAGTTAGTGGGTGAGTAGATGTGTATTCACCCCCACACGCCCTGACCGCCACCCCAGCCTCACTCTGCGGCAACACGATGAATTCACATCTGGTGGGGGTGGGGGTGCACCACTAGCAAAATCTGACCGGAGGAAATGATTTCAATTCAATCAGAGGCCTCCTGCGGTTGAAGTTTACAAGGCGTGCTGCCAAGTCCCCCTCTCTTGGCGGACGGTCGGACGAGCTGTGCAGACTTCAGGCCTATTGGGAGGGTGAGGCGCATTTCTTACTTTCAAAAGAGGGTTGATCCAAGATGTTTGTATTATTTCAATACTGTTTTTCCTATGGAGCCGGGGCTTGCTGGGGTGGGGGTGGGAAGTTCTTTCCTTGTTCTTGATATTTTCCAGAGATCAAAATTAAAACACAATGCACTAAGAGTAATCAGCAAGCTCTCAGAAGAACTGCCTGTACTTTTGATTTCTAGAAAAACCCACACAACACTTCTAAACATTTAATTATGTGCAGAGGTAGACGGGAGCAGGGAGACTGAGATCTCAGCGCAGACAGCTCCTTCCTGGGCCTCCACATCCAGGTATTTTGGAGGCCCATCAGTGCCTGTCAGTGTTTTTCACTGGCCCGTTTGCCCATGGGCCTGCGAGTTAGCAGAAGTCCACTCATGTTCTTTGGGCTGTTTTCTGTGTGAGACCCACAACATGGACGTGGACACACCCATGGCTCTAAATTAACCATGTGTGGTTCACCTAAGGCAGCAAGGATTAACTCCCACTGTGACCAAGCACCGTGTCCCTAACAGGAGGAACACGGTGCCCTTGAGCTTCCACTCTAGCAGGAGGTTGTGCCCACAGGAACTGAAATGCAGATAAGTAAGCGACGGGAGGCTGTGTCTGCTGGCTCTTCCCACACTCAGCTATGTTGCATAAAGACGGGAGTCACAAGAAACAGAAGGAATGCCCTGGACAGCCTCTGGGAAGTTGGATGTGCATGCCAACAAAAGGCCGAGTGCCGCCCCAGCTTCCCCCAGCTTTCACAGGTCCTCAGCACTCAGCAGCACCTGCTGTGCCCGCCTGGCTCCTCCCTGCTTCTCCCACTTGCGTGTCACGGACCCTCTGAACTCCACTTTGGTTGCCACCACACTGCTCATCCTGCAGACACTGGCTTTTATATGTGGCTTCCACTGCCTGTTGCGGGAGATCAACAGATTGGCTCCTCACTTGTGTCTTGTAGCTTCTGCCCCCAGTACCATGTGTATAGCCTGGTACTCCTGATAAGAGGATGCTACAGTCAAACACAGTCCCCCTCATCTCTGTTGGGCAAAGCCCACAGACAGGCCTCCTGTGGGTTGAACTCCTAGGTCTGACGCTTCCATCTGGTGAGCCACGGGGGAGCAATATGGGGCACTCCATTGGCATAATGTGTATGTGAGGCCCACAGGGTGATTCCCCTTCAGGAGCTCTGAGTCAGCACTTATGAGAGGTGACTGTGGTCAGAGCGATCTGTGTAGATGTGGCAAGAACAGAGGGGCACAGAGGAAGACAACTACCTCAGCAGGAAAGCTTCTCAGGGGAGGCAGCCTCTCAGCTGAGCTGGAAGGGTGACAGGTACATCAGAGAGACTATAGAGTGATGGGATGGGGGAGTCACAATCTCAGGGACAGAAGGAACTCTAGTGTGAATGTCCCATGGTGTGTGTGTGTGTGTGTGTGGTGTAATTACAGTTATTTGTTTTTAGTTTACTCTAAACTCAGGCTGACAATATATGTGTTTACTTTATGCCATTAGTGAGCTATTCTAACTTACTATGATGATCGATGCCTTTGGATCCATTCCTACCTCCATAATTTCTATTTTGGTCCATTTGAACATCTTCAGATAGGAAAAGCTCCTGGCCATGTTTCATCCTTGTTCTCATCCTCCTCGTCCAAGGTGCCATCTTTTACTACAAACAACCCTGGGATGAAATGAAGATTGTGGAAGGTATAAAGGAGCCCCAAGGTCAAGGCTGGGGTTTGTGTCCTGCAGAGAAGAGGGCATTAAGAAATTCATTTGTAATGTAAGATTAGAAGGTTTGGACCATTATTTTTTTTTTTTTAATCAAAGTAACACATTTTGTCATTAAATGTCAACTCGTTATTGAAGGTTTGCTCAGGAAAAACCCAGCAGTTCCCCTGTCTCTCTTTTCCCCTTTCCTATAGACAACCACTCTCCTGGTTTTATAGGAATGAATAAATCAGGCTAAGTAAAAGGAGAAAGGAGATGCATTGCAAAGACGCCACATTGCAAATTTTGAACTTTGATCTTTCCTAGGCGAGTGAGTGATACGGGCATGGCGTGAGACTGTCTACCTCTGATGCCGGATAGTAAAGGGAGCTGCAGCTCCAGCCAGGCAGCCCTAGCTAACAGCAGACACTCTACAGTTTAATTGTTCCAAGCTATGACATTCAGTAGCTAAGGTATATTAGCGTCATTCTCAGTTTAGAGTCACAGCCTACACTGGGTTTGGGGGACATAATCCCACCATAAATTGAGGAGCATCTGTGTTTGGAGTCTAACTGTGATACAGCCTTTTCTGACTGACTTCTTTCCTTTAATAATGCATTTAAGGTTTCACCATATATTTTCATAGTTAATTTCTTTTTAACCTTAAATAATATTCCACTGTCTGGATGTTTCAGAGTTTATTTATTCATCCACTGAAGAGCATATTATTTCCTTCCACATTTTGACAATTATGAATAAACCTGTTGTGAACACTTGTGTATAGGTTTTGGTTTGGACCTAAGTCTCTTTTCTTTTCTTTTTTTTTTTTTTTTTTGCGGTACTGGGGATAGAACTTGGGACCCTACACTTGCCAGGCAGGTGCTTATACCAGAGTTATCTCTCCAGCCCTGGACCTAACTTTCTAACTCATGCAATTGCTAAGTCACATGGTTTAGTTATGTGAGTAACTGGCAAACTGTCTTCCAACCTGATTGTAGCACTTTGCATTCCCACACACAGTGAATGTGAGCTCCTGTTGCTCCACATCTTTGCCAGCATTTGTTCATGTCAGTCTTCTGGATGTGGCCATTGTGCGGTGTGCCATGGTAGGTGACTGTTGCTGCAATCTGCAGTTCCCTAATGACAGATATTGAGCATCTTATGACATGCTTATTTGTACATCTTCAGTGATGTGCCTGTTTAGGTCTTTTGCCTATTTTTAATTAAGGTTATTTACTTCTTAACATTGAAAGAAGCCTTTCTTTCTTTCTTTCTTTCTTTCTTTCTTTCTTTCTTTCTTTCTTTCTTTCTTTCTTTCTTTCTTCTCTTTTCATACAGGCTCTTGCTATGCAGTTCAGACTCTTAGTGATCCTCCTGTTTCAGCCTCCCCAGCACTGGAATTATAGGCATACACCACCATGCCTGGTTTCAAGGCCAGCACA
Organism: Ctenomys sociabilis; assembly: GCA_004027165.1. NCBI lineage: Eukaryota > Metazoa > Chordata > Mammalia > Rodentia > Ctenomyidae > Ctenomys > Ctenomys sociabilis. Next base: position 26,879 of record PVKA01006036.1, on the reverse strand, counting down.
GCATGCAGTACCAGAGATTGAACTCATGTCCTTTTTGTTTTTTTGTCTTTTTGAGACAGGGTCTCACTGTGCAGTTCAGGCTGGCCTTAAGTTCACTTTGTAGCTCAGGCTGGTCTCAAACTCACAACAATCCTCCTGCCTCAGCCTCCCGAGTGCTGGGATTATAGGCATGCACCACCACGCCCAGCTTGAACTGTGTCCTTATGCTTTCTAGGCAGGCACTTAATCTGCTGAGCTATCTTCCCAGCCCCTATAAGGTAACATTCTTTTATCACATATGTGTCTTATAAATATTTCCTCTTAGCCTGTCAATTGTTTTCTCATTCTCTTGATGGGGTATTTCTCAGAGCAGGATTTTTAAATTCTAATGGAGTCCAGCTTATCGATTCTTTGCTGTCTGAAACAATCCAATTATTCTTTTTCAATCACAAGAAAATTCAATATTTTATTGACTGAAATTTCCAGTTACATGTCATATTACAAAATCCAAAGGATAACAAGCTATTCATGTAAAGGGGAGCAAAGACTGACTTACATTTATTCAGGAACCGTGAAGGGCGAGGGACCAAGCTGCAGCTTTGCATGTATTTTTTTAAAGAGAGTAAAACCCAATTAGAAATGATACAGAATTTCATTAAACAAAATGATAGAAATTCAACAGATTGTTATGTTGCATATTGTTGGCTTCAAATTAGTTGTTTTGATCACTAGATACAAGTATGAAAAACTGGTCAAAAAATTGAAGAGAAAAACAAATGTGAGCATTAACTGCTCTTTTCAATAGATCAGCAGAAATCAGCAGTACAGTTACTGAGTGACCCTGTGCGTAGACATGTGTTTCTTCTTCCCTTTCTCCTTTCCCTCTTCCATTCTTTTACATTGCAGCCCGATTATTTTTTGCTAGTATATAAAAATGCAATTGACTCTGAATCTTATTATCTCACTTTACTCACAGTTTAGCTCTTTTTTATGTGTTATGTTAGTAATTTATCTGCTAGTTCTAGGGCTCAAACCCAGGGCTCTGGCATGCTAGACAGGCACTCTCTCCCACAGGGAGCTTTTGTAGACTCAAGATTAGGTATAAACTTAATCCTGTGCTGAGCAAATAAAAGACAGCTTCACTTCTTTTTGGTGTGCCTTTATGTTTTCTGGATTTCTTGTAAGGCAGAATTGATGGTGCACAGCAAATGTAAGTGACGAGAGGAGACATCTTTGCATTACTGTAAATCTTTTTTTTTTTTAATCTTTTTAAAGAAGGGTCTACAGGGTATTCAGAGTCTCACTACTAGATCCAGCTTGTAGTGATCCGTCTGTTTGCAGTCTCCCAAGAGCTGGGCCTACAGGTGCGCGCCACCAAGCCCAGTCTCAATTGCTGTCTCAAAGCACTCTAAGGGTGGTGCTGGCATGGCAGGCCCAGGGGTTGAACGCCCAGCCCTTGCAACTGCTGGCGGGTGCTTTAAACTGCTGAGCTATTTGGCCAGCCCTGCATTGTTCTATTTTATTTATTTGTTTATTTATTTATTTTTGCAGAACTGGGGATTGAACTCAGGCTCTTGCACTTGCCAGGGAAGCGCTTATTCCACTGAGCCATCTCCCCGGCCCCCTGCATTGTTCTAAGTCTTGGAAAACTTTCAGCCTTCATTAAATGTAGTGTGCTCTGGATATCAGCTCCTTTTTGAGGCTGAGCAAGTTTCCTGCTCTTTGTAGTTCCTTGTGGCTTTCAGTTTTACCGTGAATGAATGTTGAGTTTTGTCAAATATTTCATATCTGTTGTGATTTCTCCATTATTTCTTCTTTCTGACTTAATATATAGAATTATATTAACTGATTTTTAAGTGAAAGAACCACTTTACATTCCTAAGGACAAAAAATCTATTTGGTCATAGAACATTTCTCTTTTTCTGTATTGCTAGGAACTGTGATGGATTTCTATGCCTGTGTTCATGAGAATATTAGTCTGTCATTTTCATGTGTGATGTCTCTCTAGTTGGTCTCTCAGTACAAGTCTGCCCTCATAAAATATATAGGAAATATTATCTCTTCTTTTGTTTTATAAAATAGTTTCTTTAATGTAGGTACTCTTTCTTCCTTAGGTATGTGGTAATTTTCTCCAATGGAACAATTTGCATTCTTATGTGTTACTGATTTTTGTTTTTGTTTGGGAGGGCTTTGTTCTTTATTTGTGTGTTGTCTTTTGTTTTTTTTTTTTTTTTTTTTTTTTGCGAAACTGGGGATTGAACTCAGGCCCTTACACTTGCCAGGCAGTGCTTATTCTACTGAGCCTTCTCTCTGGCCCCTATAAGTGGAAGAATTTAATCCTGGAATTTTACTTTAAAGAAATTAATCTAATTGCTTTAATAGATTCAAAACTTTCAGATGATGATTTTTTTTAGTGAGATGTGGTAGTTTTATGTCTTTTGAGGACTTTGTCCATTTCTTCTAAGTTGTAAAATTTATACACATGACATTGTAATATTGTATTATTGTTATCCCTTAAATGTCTGCAGGATCCTCCTACCCTTCCATTCCTGACACAACATGTGTCATTTCTTTTCTCAATTTAGTCTCTATGGATATTTAATTTTATTGATTAAGAGCCAGATTTTAATTTCAGTCATATTCTCTTTAGTTTTTGTGTTTTCTATCACACTAGTTTCTTGTTGTTACCTTTATATTCCTGTTTTCTTTATGATTTGGATTTATTTCTTTTTTCTTTTAATTACTTAAGACAAAAGATGATAGCATTAATCTGAGACATTTTTCTTTTCTTAATATAGGGATGTAATACTATATAATTTTTTTTCTCTTAGCACTGTTTACTTGTATCCCACATAATTTGATTTCATTTCATTCACCTCAACATATTTTAAAGTTTATCTGGTGGTAAAATTTTTTTCTATGAGTTATCTAAAGATATGTTATTTAAGTTCTAAATATTTAGTGGTTTTCAATATAGTTTTTTGTTATCAATTTCAATTTAATTCATTTTGCTCAGAAAAATTTACACTTTAAATTTACATTTAAATTTGTTTTAAATATAAAACAATTATTTCATTAACTGATTTTTTAAAAATGATTTTGCTTAATTTTTAAATTTTTCTTTATCGATGGGCTTGCTCTAGTTTAAATGCTCATAAGGAGACTTGTCAGCCTGGTTCTGTATTAGCTTTTTGTGCCTGGGCCCAACCCTAGCCCTGGGTCGAGTTCTGAAGTCTCAAAAGGTTTTCTGATTGGACCAGTTTGGGTCACATCCAATACATTTTAGCCAAGGAATTCGCTGGTACATAGCATTAGCAAGATCTGGTGTAACCTTTTAGCATGGGTATGCACCAAAGAGTTTAGAAAAAAAATGTAGACTGTATATTACTCCAAGCTCTACTATATTTATTCAGCAGAAGCATTTGTAAGATTTATATTTATGGAGAAAAACAACCTTGGAATAAAATTAGAACCTGTACCCTCAAAGAGGTTGCCTCTATGAATGGTGCCCTTAAGGGTTAAGTTTGATTTTTTCAAATTGCTTGGAGTCATAGGATAGTTATGGCACATTTTTTTGAAGTGTTCCTTTTACCAGAATTTCTGAGAGAAATTTTATATTAAAGCAAGCATGAATGTATGATAGAATAGACTGCGAGACAGTCAGGAGTCATTTCTTTGGAACATAGCTTGAATTTCATGGTGATAGGCCTTCCTTTGTGAAAAAGGCCCATAGCTCCCTCCTTAGGAGCCCTAGAAATCTCAGTGAGTGGTGTCAAGAGTCCTATGTAGAATCACAGTGTATGTTCTCGTTAGTGTTAAAGCAATGTGGTAAGCATTGGCATGCGCAATCTGTATGAATTATTTCATTTGGTAATGAGCAGATTCTCCAAAGGCCTCCAGATTCCCAGGCACAGAGGAGGGGTAGCAATCATGGGTAGTCTCAGGTGCACACAGCACGCAGATGACATGCTGGGGTAAATGGGCCTCCTGGACACCATTTCTTCTGCACTTATTTTGGTAAGATAAATGGGAAGGAAGTGGGGATATAGAGGTGAAGCTAAATAGAACTGGAGAAGCTACTTCTGGTCTCCGAAGAAGAAAGGATGTGGAAGTAGGAAAGCCCTGAAACTGTGCTAAGAATCAGTGCTCAGGACCAGACAGCTGGCTGACTTGCAGCCAGATTAATGAGCTCAGGCGAAATGCCCCAGGAGGGCTGGAGAGATGGCTCAGTGGAATGAGTGCTTCCCTGGCAAGTGTAAGAGCCTGAGTTCAATCCCTGGTCCCACAAGAAAAAAATAAATAAATAAACAACTGAGCAAAATGCCCCAGGAGTCACCAAGGTGAATAAACACAGACATTGCCTGGCTTCAAGGTCATGTCCCATGACCTTACTCCATACCATTTGCCCCTCTTCTGCATCACATTTGTAGCTTAGCAATCACTACATTAACAACAAAAGACCAAGAACAACACAAAAAGGAACTGAGACTTTCTTATTAGTTTCAATTTTCTTGGAGAAAAATAATGTAAATTATTTCCCGCCTATGAAGAAGGCCCACAGCACGCACTATCTATGGCGTGCACTTGGTGTGGCTGCATAACATAGTTGCTTTGGGTCTCTTCCTCTCCTCTCCTAAGGTATCACTACTGAAAGGAGTCTGAGAGACAGAGAAGCTTTGCATGAATGCCAAACCTCTGAGGATGCGTTCTGCAACCCAGAGCCTGATGCGTGGCGAGGCTGAAGACTCCCCTCGCCTTAAAGCTGAGCACCAATGTCTTACTCTCAGTGCTGAGTAGCTTGGTTCCTTGAGTCCTGTCAAAGTGCATGCATCCCTGGGAAGGTATTCATTTTTCTGCATTCCAGTGTAGGTGTGAAAGCAGAGAGGAGACAAGGACCCCACAGATGCTCTTGATTCTAACTACAGCTCTGCCATTTGATTTCTGTGGTCCTGGCTGTAGCCCCTTTTGTGATTTCACAGCTTTCATTTGCATAAAAAGAGGCCAGACTGGAGTATCTCTGATGTCCCTTTCAAGTTCCATTCTGTGATGCTTAAAGGGAAAGATGATGTGGGCAGCAGCACTTGTAGAAAGGGTGAGCAGGTTCGGCTCAGAGCACAGGGCCAGGGATGGGCAGGCAGATACCTGACACCAAACTTTTCTTATGTCACGTTTCTGTCAAAGGAAACCCCTGTGGTTGTATACTGAAACAACCGGAGCAGTAATAAAGATGATCATTAATGCCTATCATACACTCGTGTCTTGTTACCCTGGACCTGCACAACTCTTGATGCAGAAGAATGGCTGGTGTGTAGGATCGTGACACACATGCACCCTCCATTAATACCTGACTTCTAAATCCCTTAAATGCCCTAAGAACTCACTGTGCCAGTCTACCCCTCCAGTTTGAGGCAAGCCATATGTGTTTGGGACTATTCAGCTTGTTAGTCTCAAGCATTCACAAAGTAGAGAAGGTGACACCAGACCAGTGTCTGGAGTAAATCAGTGAAGTACAATTTGTTTCAAAGGGGCAAAACAGCTGGGTGGAGATGCCGTGTCCAGGAGGCCATGGGAGGGGCAAGTCCAGGACTGAGGGGGAATGGGACTTGGGGGTCATTTACTACATGGAAGGGGTTGTTGATGCCCAGGACTGCCAACACTTTTTTGAACATAATGATGTGTACTTCTTCCTTATAATGTACAGCATAAATTAGAGGATGTGGCAAAGAATTACAAAAACTTCTTGGAAGATTCATGTGTTTTGTCAAGTGGCTTGGGAGATTCCCATGCTGTCAAGAGCAGTTTCTGACTTTGACTCTGAAGAAGACTGTGTTCCTTGTGCGTTTCTCCATTTCTCACACCAGCGATGATGCTTGGATTTAGGAAGTATTCCCCCAGGACTCACAGACTGAGGACTTAATCCCAGTGCAGCATGTTCAGAGGGGGTTGCTGGGGTGCGTCAGGGGTGGACCTTATCTCAGCTCCTCCTCTCTCCTCTGCTCTTGCTCCCTGGTTTGCAGCTGCCGTAGAATAGTGTCGCTCTACCAGACCCTGTCCACACCATGTTCTGCCCCACTGCAGCCCCACAGCAATGGAGTCAGCTGCCCATGGGCTGAAACTCCTGACACTGAGCCAAAAGGGATGTGTCCTCTGAGGGGATCCTGTCAGGTATTGATGACAGCGACAAAAGCTGACAAATGCAGCCAGATTTCTGTTTCACATAAACAGAAACAGCTCGCAGTCAGGGAGAGGCTCCGAGGACCTTTTTAGTGTCTCTGGGTACCAGGCACGCAGGTTGGCAGTGGATGCAGTGCCCCCCTTGCCTAGGGGAGCTTAGTGCCTAGCCCCTCCTCCCTTGTCCCTTTCCCAGTTCAGGTCTCTTCCAAAGGAGCTATTGCTCTGGCTAGAGGCCTGCACTGACTTAGAGACACGAGGACATAATTAGCTGCTAGTTTCTGCCTTGACCTCCTGACCCCTTCATAGAAACCACAGTCAAGGTAGAACACTTTAGTCCTGCAGTCTCTCTGCTTCCGTACTGCCTCACGCACCTGTACCTTTCTTAGCGATCATGGCATTTGGGTTTATCACGGATATTCCAGTGCAAACACCCTCTCTTCTGTCCTCTTGTTCCTGCCGTGGTCCATCTGTGTTCAGGCTATCAATTCTTGCAGAAAATTCCAGATGTTGGTGAATTAGATGAAGCCCATTCAGCACTGAGGGCCAGAGCAGTCCCTTGCTTCTGAACTTGAGGGAGGCTGGCCTAGTACCCCAAAGACCCCATTCGGTCAGTGCTGTCTCCCACCTCTCCCTTCTCATGTCTGCTATCACAGGCTCCAACAGTTGTTTTTATTCAGCAGTTTAAAACATTACTTCTCTGACCCGCAGGCCCAACCCCAGCATCTCACTGACTCCTGTGCTGTCATTAACATGTTTCTAACTCAAAACAGCTGTTCCTCCTCTGCCTCTCCCTCCCCTTCCCCATCTTTGCTCCTTGGAAGATGAAGTTTGCTTATCCAGAAACCTGGGGGGAGGGGTGTTTATTTTTTTGAGAAAATGAGAATTTATTTTTTTGAGAATTTTTGAAAGATACAAGATTTTCATTTTTCAACAGGTACAAGTCTTTAATCTTAACCATTTGGATAAACATCTTTCCAAAATACATTATTTAGCGCCTTCCTAAATAGGGAAACAGATCATGCCTATTTTTTTTTTCATGATGTCTTGGGATCATTGCATTAAATAAAAGTTTTCTTATTTACTGAAAAACAATAGGGTGCCCTTTGGGAATATAAGGAAGCCTAGATTTTAGTGATTTGGGAAGTTATTTTGTCTACTTTTAAATAGAACTCAGTCTCCCGCTCTTGGCCAGCCATGACCTGTCACTGTGGTTGTTAATGTAACTTTGTTTGGAACTCTTCCACCATGCTTTTCTGCCTGTTAGTGTTTACTTTGAGCATAGAAGACCAGTATACACACACACATATAGATGTGTGCCTGGATGGTACTTTAGAACTGTGAGGAAGGATGGAGAGTTTCTTTGTGAGTAAATCGAGTAGATTGTGGCTTCTCTATTTGGTTTATCAGGAGCCATTTCTGTTAAGGTTTAAAAAAAATTGTTCTTTTCGCTTGGTTTGGTTTTGTTTTTCTCATGTTGGAAATGGAAAGTTGCAGGGCGAATGAGTTTAATGTTGGTGAAGAACTGTCCTCACATTTTCAGGAGCCATCTCTTTCTAGAAAATTCTTCCTCATTCTCGTGCTTTATTGTCCTGTAGTGTAGGTAATGGTTCCTCAAGGGGTATTCCTTTTATGGAAGGTTCTTCATTATATTTACCACACTTTGAATACAAACTATTTTACTATCTTTATAAAATGTTATCACGATATTCTCTAACTATTGTCATTTACTTTAAACCCAGAGGTGTAAACACAAATTGCAACTACAACAGCTAACACACTCTCTCAACCTTCCTCCTTTATTGTCCTTTTTGGCAATGTTCTGTGGAAATCTGGATAAATGAACAAGGCCGCTGCACAGAGTGTAACCCACACCAGTCCCATTGTGCAATGCCTTGAACGTACGTCCTTTTCAACAGGACAGAGGTATATTTTCTTTTATATTGTCGACTTTGACCCTGAAGCTTAGCAAAGAACACTTGTGTAACATTTTCTGGATCAATTTATCATCTGCTCAGAGCAGACATGCATTTTTCTCCTCATTAAAGGGAAACCAAACCCATCTATATAATCCTCCATGCCGCTTGTTCCTTTCCGGGCCTGCATGTTGTAGATTCTGAAATAATAATGAAGATATGAAGATGTACCGTCCTCACATCCATCCCCAGAGAAAGCAGAGCTCACCAGGGAGTGGGAGGTTGAGAAATGTCCTCTTTGTGCAAAACAAAATCAGGTTGCAGGACTCTGTTTGGATCATCCCAAGTGCTTGTTTAAAATTCTGTTTCCTGCCCTGGACCCTATTAACTGCACTTTGAAGAGCATGGACGGGGCTTAGTAATTTCTATTTTTAATGAATTTGACATTGGAGTTTTTGTTTACATAAGCAAATTGTACACCTCTGACTTCTATCAATACTAGGAGTGGTTAAGCTGAAATACTTGTAGAATTCTTATACTAGCTTAAGGGGGATACCTCTCAACTGCATGGCAGCATTTCTCCTCCTCCTCCTCCTCCTCCTCTTCCTCCTCCTTCTTTCTGAACCAGGGATTGAACTCAGGCCATTGCACTTGCCAGGGAAGCACTTATTCCACCTAGTCATCTTCCCGACCCACTTTTTTTATCTTAACTTTTCGCTGTGTTTGCCTGTATGGAGCACTCCAAGGCAGACAGGGATCTGGAGGAGCTATGCTCCCTGCATTTTGCAGATAGAGCTGAGTTCTCCAAAGCTTAATAATTTGTGGAAACCACACACACCATCACGGGGTGGCAGGACTAATGCGGGTCTCCCAGCCTCATTTCACTACACACCAGGTGCTCCAGGATCTGAGACACAAGAGACTTTATGAAAGTGTGCTTGGAGATGGACCCGAGCTGACATCAGTGCCTTCCACGTGCTGTTAAGTGTGTTGCACGTCTGTTCCTGGAAGATGAAAGCTCGGATGGAACACCGGGCAGGCGGCAGAAATGGGAAGGAATCTTCAAAACAAAGACAATCTCATTCCTTTCTGTCCATTCCCTTCAATTTTCTGATCCTTTCCCTCCACTCCCTCTTTCTTGTAAAGACTCAAACTCTGAAATAATTATATGAAATTAAGTCGGTAAACGCCAGGCTGCTTCCTCGAGACTGATGTGTTCACGTTTTGGGCAGTTTTCTCAGGACTCAGGGAGACTATCATTTCTGAGTTTGGCTGCAGGAGTCTCCCCACTCCCTGGGCAGGGGAGAGTTTCCTCCTCCCAAACCACAGTTTTGCTGTTCCCTGACACCTCTACCAGGACACAGCCTGTGCCCAGAAGAAGTTCAGAAAGCAGCTTTCTGTTTGTTTGATTGCTTTTCTAAGTGCTCAAGAATTTTCTTCTGGTCACACTTACCCATAGTCACAAAAAAAGGAGAAACTCTGCGAGACTGAGTAGGAAAAGAACCTTTGCCTTGGCCACAGGGATGGAAAGGTTTGCCAGGCTGGGAGGTGCGGGTGAGGAAAACATTTTCCAGCTCCACCTGTCTGCTCTTATCTGTATATCAGGATAAGCAGGCGGGTGGGTTGTTAACAAAAGGGAATCTTTTCATGCAAATTATATTGCTCCTAAAAATAAAGAGCAAAGGTATGACCTTGCTGTCAACTTCCCACTATGTGTGCTTAAGATGAAGGAGAGATAACTAGGATCCTCGGCCCTGGAGAATGGCTTGGGCAACCTGTCCTGAAGCCAGGCGGAGTCCCCCAGTCCCCTCAGAGCCTGCAAGGAGACTGGCAGGGTCAGGTTCTGGAGGTGCCTGCCTGCCGGCTGGCCTGCCTTAACTCATCACTCCTAATTATGACGCCTTTGTAAACTCGGGCCCTTCTGCCTCCCAGTGCTTGTAAAATGTGCCCGCAAACCTCAGCCTTCCTGTGCCTCCCTGCCCCTAGGTAGAAATCCTCCCTTGCAGGAAGTGCAAAGCACAGTTCAAAGCTTTCTTGGTCTAAAGAAAGTACGCCTGATCCAGTATAACATGATTCGGTAACAATTACACGGAAAAATATCAAGTCCCCTGCATCACTGGCCAGCACTGGCCCTTGGCAGCCCCTGCTTTTCTAAAAGACATTTATCATTTCCTCATTCAGCAGGAAAATGCAAACTCAAATTGAGTACCCTCTAGGGTCAATGTCTCTGGCTGCATGGGCTGTCTGGGGAGAAGGAGTTCTAAAGAGTGTGTGATGGGATGTGCCCATCAAGTACAGAGGCCCAGGGCCAGAGCTCCAGGGAATGAGGACAAAGGGGAAGCCAGGGTCCATAGCCCCCAGAGCAGCTCCCAGTGCTCTGGTGATTTTCTGTATGACTGCCAGCCTTGTTTCGTTACTATAAAACAAGCCCAGTTCAACCTATGGTAAAAGAAGGTTAAAGGGGACCATAAATCTTTCTGGGCATTGAAGATGCAAGGAAAACCCAGCCTGATGTCTTTTACATCTGGTTTGGGTTCTCAGCCTCAGCTGGCTCCGCTGCAGTTTCTGCTATGATAACTCACAAGCCCCATTCAGGCGGCTGAGTGGCAGGTATTGAGTGTCCCTTCTGAGCACTGGGGATGAGGGGTGAGCGTCCGGGCAGCAGGCAGGCCCCTAAGGCTGGCCCACTGACACCGAAAGTCTACACCCAGGGCTGCTGGAGGGGAGGCTGCCGGATTGACGGTGTAAATGGCCAGCACACACAGCCTGCTGAGGCTGACGGCGGGTGGGAGAGCGCCGGCTGAGGTGGGTCACACGGAGATTGAATTTCAGCTGAATTAGATCAGAGCTGTGGGAAACAGCTCCTCCTTCACACACACAGCCGGTCTCATAGGAAGATGTGGGAGGGCGGCTGGGGAGACAGAGGCAGGCAGCTGCGATGAAACACTGAAGTCAGCTCACAGCAGCTAACAGCTAACTTAATTACTGTCTACCTCTCCCCAGCTTGCCGGCCAGACTCCCTGGACTCTGGGGTTTTAGACCGAAAGCTCCGTGGTGTCAAGGATAGACGGGCAGCCAGCATTCATAACACACACCCAGCTTGGGAGTGAGGCTCTGTGTCTTGAAAGGAGGAAAAGTATGATTATGAAAGTATGGGGAAGGTGCGGAGCTTTTTAGAGTCACAGCTGCGGAAGGCAAACTCCACAAGGGATTTTGGTGGTTTTTCCCGGTACCTTTAGGGTTTGATGTTTTATAATATTTCATTAACATGCAATGTGAGCTCTCAATACCATAACTGTGTTTGCCGCCGCTGCTGCCGCCGCCGCTGCTGCTGCTATGAATGGCCCCTCTAATCCTCTTTCTCTGCTTAATAACCTGCCACCATTCCAGTGACCCAAAATACCAGCTTTTCTTGGGGAGGCATCAGAGGAGTGGAAAATGGGGGAAAAGTTTTAGAATGAAAACAGGAACACTTGCAGTCCTATTAGAAAGGGCAAGAAGTCAGATGCTTTGAAATCCACCCCCTCAGCAGGGGTGGGGAAAGCCTTTGCAGGAGACAGTGGGAACACATTTGTTCCCTAAACTGGCACCAGAGTGACTTTCTCCAGGGCAGCCAGGGCCTGGCATTCTGTACACACCATCTGAATTGGGAGCCTTCGCATGATTCTTTTTTCTTTTCCTGTCACTCAACAAGAAGCTGGAGGCTAAAATTCCGACAGCAGCTTCTCCTGAACCAGACACAGAACAACTGCCCCACAACCCCCGTGGGGGGGGGGGGGAACGCTGCCCAGGCTCCCGAATCTTCTGGCGCGTGCGTCAGTTTTGAGCTTACTACTGCTGCTGAGAAAAAACAACCCCAGCAGAGATGCCTTCATTTATTGTAATGCAGGATGTTTTCTGCAAAATGTGCCTTTTTTTTGGACTGGGCTGTTTCTGGAGCTTCGCATTATATCCGGGAGCACCTTAAGGAGCTCCACGTCTTGTTCAGCCTCGAATAAGGAAGCTAGGTAGATTCAACAGCGAGATCTGGGCCGTGGCGCGGGGAGAGTACACTGGCTTGTGTTGCCGTGGTTTTTCTGCCAACTTAGGGGAGAGGAAACTGGCCAGGATGTTCCCTGTAGGACGGCCACGCAGAACAGAGACAGTCTGCTGCGTAGGCGCTGACGCAGAATTTGAACTCTGAGGCGCTCGCTCGTGGTCGTTGGGTTGTTCCGATGCCAGAGATAGCATCTTTTTTTGTCTGCTCTTTTTTATTTTATTTTTAAAGATTACAAAATAGTGATATAAAGACAAAAATAGCATTAGAAATGATACAAGATTTCGCTGAACAAAGTATCAGAAATTCAACAGTGGTTGCTATATCTTCAAATTAGTTCTTCACATTACCAGATATAAATGTGTAAGATTCATTTAGAGAAAAGAAAGCAATAATAAAGAAGTTATAAGAAATTCAAAAGAGGAAAAAATCAAGAGGAAAAAAGTTTTTAAGCATTAACTGCTCCTTTCAAAAGACAAGCAGAAATCAGCAGCGCAATTACCCAAACTATCCTGCACACATGCCTGATATATCTTTTCCCCTTCTTTCTTTTATCCTTGTCCTCATCCAGGTTTTTCCTTACCACTGAACAATTTCTTTCCCTTTCACAGTGTCTGTTGTACCTTTTATATTTTCGTAGCTCTTTCAGGCTCTCACACTGGTGAGAAAATACGATGTTTGCACATGTGGATCTGATTTATTTCACTTACCAACATAGCTTCGAGCTCCATTTATCTACAAAAGCCTCAAATTATGTTTTTTATAGGTGCATAATACTCCACTGTGTAAAAATACCATATATATATTTTCTAATTTTTTTCAGAGACAGCCTCTTGATGAGAACCCAGGTGTGATTTGGGCTTCCGCTGGATGGGGCAGATACTGCAAGTGCACCTGGGAAGGCAGATGGGCGTCTGTGGTTCATCTGAAGTGGCATTAAAATGTTACTGTAGAAAACATTTATCTTTTCTTCAGCTCTAGAAAGAGATTTTGCAGTGCCCACAACCACCCCAAATTTAAGAACCATGGCTTTATATTAAAGATTTTCTGAAGCTAATTTTAGGGGGCCTTTTGCTTCCCTCAATCATGGTCTCCACAAAGTAAACTGCTCTGTCTGCTGTGCTCCCTGCCACATTCCTCGGGCTGTTGACTCACACAGAGCCCTGAAAACAATAACCGGGAAAGCACAAACAAAAGCAGGCGGGGCAGACCCACAGGGTGGCCCTGGATGCCTTGGTGGTGGGGTGGGGTGGGGTGGGGGAACATTTCTTCTCAGGATGGCTCCATTCCCCTGATACTCTGGTGCCAAGGTCTGTAGTTCTGAGGCTGTGCTCCACGTTATTAACCAAGAAAGAAGATGTAACTGGGAACATTAAGGAGCCTGGCATCTTGTTCAGCCTTGGTGAACCTATTTAGTAAGAAAGCTAGGCAGATTCATAGGGAGGTCTGGGCCATTGTATGGGGAGAGTGCACCGGCTTGGGCCTCTGTGGCTCTTCTGCCAACCTACGGGAGGTTCTTGCTGGAGAGATGCTGGTCACGATACATCTCGAAAAAATAACAGACACCCCAGAATCTCACAGTTATCCTTTCTGGAGTCAATGTTTGGTTGCAAATGACACGTGTTTTTGCCTTGAGAAAGTCCGACTTTGATAAGTAAGCTGGTTTCCTAAGGGAGAGAAATTGGGAAGAGTAATTCCATTAAAGAGTAGATGCTATTGATGTAGAATTCACACCACCAGAGCTTTACATCCTTCACCTCAGGTATCTGTTTTTCTTTTCTTTTTTTATCCCACCTCAGGTTTATTTGTACAAAGAGCACAGGGGGACAACAGCCCCCCACAGATGGCACCCCAGGGGTCACACCAGTCCTTCTGTTTTTACATCAGCACATAAGAGGCTTTTACTGTGGAGCCTTCATGGGGGCCTGGGCACCTTTGGGAGTCTGGGGTGGAGCAGACGCTGGAGCCTAGGCCTTGACTGGAGCCTGGGCCTTTGGCTGGCAAGGCCTGCGACCCTTGGCTATGCAGGTACAGATACGCTTCCCAAGCGTGGGATGAGCTAAAATATAGGCAAGTTGAGCGAGCCTGCAGTTCACTCCCTTTGGAATGACCTTGGGCTTGACCTCCTTGGGCTTGACGTGTTCCTTGATAGCCTCAGCACGTGCACTCATGGCCTCGGCAGTGTTTGCTTGCATCTTCTTGAAGCCTTTCTTGTTGTGCTTTTCAGCAAAACGCTTGTTCCTAAGGAACCTGGGATCTACCCGCTTCAGAGATTCATATCTTTGTGCCCGAGGTTTCCTGATGCCATTTCTGTGCCATTTTCGGGACTGGTTGTGCGTGGTGTGGTTCTCGGCCAGAACTGCACTATAAACCGCAGCTCTCAAGTAATCTTAAGACAACTGGCTGAGACAGGTACTAATTGTTCCTATTTTTCAGATGAGGAATTTCAGGCTTAGAGGTGAAACTTCATTGTTGAGATTTGTTCTCTATTTAGTTCAGAGAATCAGAAATGAAAGCCAGGTGAGTCCATCTCTAGAGACTAGGCTCAGATTATCTGCACTAGGCAGATTGTCAAGTGGATACATCAGAACCCAAGTGAATATTAAACATGATTTGTTTCAAAGGTGGGAAAGCAACGAATGTATTTTTGCTGAGTGACTACTACATCTATCTATTATGCCAGGGAACCCAAATATGTCATCTTGCTAAAATATGCATAACGATTCAACTTTTGTAGCACATGCTCAAAATATATTAACCACTTAGGCACACACATGCAAATTACCTTCAACTAGGAGATTATAAACTACTCAGAGTTTTTCTGGCACAGAGAACAGAGTTTGCTCACCACTTTACCCTCTCTCATCAGTAAAATGGCTACGCTAGGTCAATAAATAATTACTGGATGAATAAGTAAAAGAATAAACCTACACTGAGGATAGAGATCCAACAGCTGTTATCCCCAGCATGGGAGCACAGCGCCCTGTGCCAACGTGAGGACGCAGCTCAGTGCACCTGGTGAGTATGTAAGCACAGGAGGGAGAAAAAATTAAGACGAGGGTATGGAGGTATTTCATTGTTTATTTTTAAAAAATCATTTATGTATTTATTTTTTGGTGCAGAGTCTCACTAAGCAGGTCAGACTCGTAGTGATTGATCCTCCTGTCTCAGCCTCCCTAGTGCTGGGATTACAGGCGTGTGCCACCATGCCTGATTTCCATGGCCAGCATGGTGTGCCTGGGGTTGTAGGGCTGGCATGGCATGCAGTACCAGGGATGGAACACAGACGCTTAGATCTCTGAGCTGTCTCCCCAGCCCCTGATACTTCATTTCTGAAACTTGAAAAGCTCTACCTTGTTTTTCTAATGTTTGTTTCTATTCAGAAAGGTGAAATTAAAAGTCCTCAGTAATTTTAAACTTCTATACTAATGAACACAATCCCTACTCTTTTCAGAGACTGGAAGTAATGAGAGTGCTTGGTAATTTTTACTCCTCATTTGGCACTTGGATCTACAAAATATTCACACAAAATCTCTCTCTCTCTCTCTCTTTTTTTTTCTATGTATTTGGCAAACATCGATATGCCTGGAGTCTGTAGTATTAGGAAGCTGGCATTTCTTTTGTTTCCTGTTTGTTGTTGTTAATACAAATACATAGCTAATTAAATGTAATGCCTTTGATGAGCATTAAAAGAATGTACATTTTGAGAATAGCAATGGTGTACTTCAACTGCAGTTTAAGAAATGTTCCTGTTCAGAAGTACCCTGCAGCAAATGCTACCCTGTGACTTTTCCAGACTTGAAAATACTATTGAAACCATGGATAAGCATCCCTTGTGAGGAATGCAGGGATCCATGTGCTTAGAGACAAGGGGTTGGCACAGTCTGAATCTTTTTTTTTTTTTTTTTGTGGTACCTGCAGATTGAACTCAGGGCCTTGCCAACCAAGTGTTTTTTTTTTCTACTGAGCTATCTCCCCGGCTCCTGCAGCCTGCGTCTTAAGGCTACCCGCAGGTATCTGCTCCACAGTTCATAGATGGTAAAGCCACATAAAAAGTTAGCTGCTCTCTGACTTTCGCAGTCTTTGCCCTACCATGCTTTTGAGGCCACTATCACAGTGCTACGGAGTCAGGAGGAGGTGATAATCATCATGCTTGGAGCTCCTCACTGCCTGCTTATCCACCGCCTGCTCTACAAGTTATAATTAAGGATCCCAATTAGAAGGTTCCAAGGACCTTCCCCGTCTTCTCTCCCTCCCTCCCTCCTTCTCTCCCTCCCTCCCTCTTTCTCACCCTCTTTCCCCTTCCTCATTTCTTCATTCATCCATTAATAGACATGGAAGTGGCCTCTTCTACGGCACCCTGGAAGCCTCAGTCTGGTGGAATGGTACAGAAAAGTAAACACAGTGGATGACTTGTTAGAGCCATACAGCTCCATGCAGGTGCTAGGAAGGAAAGTAGAGGAACTCCCAGAACTTGGCCCTCAGGGACATGAACATTGTCCTTGAAGAAATGATTTTTGTGTGAGGCTGAAGGATACAAGAAGATTTCACTTGGAGGAGAAGAAATGGTAAGGCCAAAGGAACACCACGTGGTAGGGAAAACTGTGATGAGTCTGGAGGATGGAAATCACCCTACCCGACACCAGGCTGTGTGTGGAGCCGCAGCTGGGGATGGGGTCAGATGTGAGTAACGGCTGCTGCCGTTTCCTGAGCACCTGTCCATTTTCCAGGCGCTGTTCTAAGGGCTCAGTGTGTTTGACTTAGCCAATCATTACAGCCCTACAAGGTGGCATTAATATAACTTTCATTGTGCAGCTTCCTGAGGAGGGTGAATATCATACCCATGAGCAGAAGTCGGAGTGAAGTCGACAGTCGGACTCCAGAGCCCTGTGCCCCTAATGCTGCTCCTGGTGGCCCGATGGCCTCAAATGTACCTTGCTAGAGGACAAAGTCCACTCTTTCCTGCCTTTTGGTCCATGTTAGAGCAGAAGTTATCATGAGTGTGGAGACAGTTTTATTATGCTGGTTTTTCCTTACTTAGGCCAAATGGTATAAAGCTGCACTTGGTATATTAAACCGGGAAGCCAATGGTGAGGTAGGAACCATATTGGTTTTATTTATCAATGGGGGATATTGGACCTGGTCACAATAAACACTCGCTAAATGTTTATGGAACAATAACATATCATTTCATTGACTTGGTACCTGTGATTGTTATTACAAAGGACCAAATTCGTGCTTCTTCAGGGTTGTGCTTAGTTTTTTGAGGCATAAATTAGCAAGAACAATACACATTTATATAACCTTATCACATATATGTATTGGGAAATCTGTGAAATAGTCAGCCCTGGCCGGGTGTGGTGGCGCATGCCTGTAATCCCAGCACTCTGGGGGCTGAGGCAGGAGGATTGTTGAGAGTTCAAGTTCAGCCTGAGCTTAAGGCCAGCCTGAACTGCACAGTGAGACCCTGTCTCAAAAAGACAAAAAAAAAAAAAAAAAAAAAAAGTCAGCCCTAACCCCAAATTTATGTAAGTATAACTTCTTTCAAATTTACTAACCAACAGATGTGTGTGAGAGTACACATGTGTGCTCCTCTTGCGTCATACGGATTGGCTTTATCTCACATATGCATTCCCTAACTGAAAAGATTATTAAAATTTTGTTCTCTTCTAGTGAAAATAAACCAGAAAGTGTGCTGTTTCGTCTGTGGATAATCAAAATTGAGCCCACTGGACTTTGAGACTCCCCCCCCAAAGTAGGGTAGAAAATAGAATTATTCCATATTGAGATCCTGGGGTGGAATTTTCCCAGTGGCATTAATGCTTGCATGATTGCCTATGTATTTCAGTGTCGTAAGCAAAGTTGTTTCATTTGCAGGGAGGAAAATCATGGTGGAAACAGAGAAGTGTGTGCTGTCTATGCAGGCAGCAGGGCAGGAATGGCCTTGTGGATTCTGTCCCTCAACACTGATAAGATGTGACACCAGGGGTCTGGGAGGACCCGCAGCTGTTCCACCTACGCTGACTCTTGCAGCACACGATCCTTTTCAGACTTTGAAGGAGTCCAAACAGAGAATGATAAGCACATATAATCTCCTACTCTGAGTTTCATAAGTTATTCAAATACCCAGGCATCTCCCACTTGGAGCAGATTTTGTTTTCTTGGATTTCTTTCTTCTAGTACAAAGAGTATTGTTTAACTACTTCAGTTGTCCTAGCTCTTCCACAAATGCCTTCCTCCTAGAGCCAAAATCATCAGAGAGCTGGTCAGAGCTAGAACAGATACACAGTACTTGATTTCTATGAAATAAAATTTCTTTGGTTTCCTAAGTGTACTTTTATTTATTCTTTATTTTTAATTTTGAAAACCTAGGGATTGAACTCAGGCTCTTGTGCTTACCAGGCAAGCACTTATTCTACTGAACTATCTTACCAGCCCCCAAGTATACTTTTAGTGTTAATAGTATATGATACATTTTATTGCATTATGAAGAATACATGTAGTAGATAACTCTGGGAGGAGGGGTATTGTCAACCTATCGGGTTACTGAAATTTCTGGAGGGTGCAAAACCAGGCAGAAAGTATTACAAAAGGAAACTTACTTACAAAAGGATGGTGCAGGGTTATTGTGTGTGTGTGTGTGTGTGTGTGTGTGTGTGTGTGTGCCCACTTTGGAGAATATCTTCTCTTTCAAAAAAATCCAGATTAGGGTCTGCATCTTTGCTTAGCCACCTGCAAACAGATTTTAGAACAATGTAAACTACCCTCAGCAGGATATTGATTCTGATGGAGCTGTGTTTGACTAAGCAGAATGGTGGCTTTAAAAAAAACTGGAGGAATTCCAGATCTTTCCTTAGGCCTGTCTCTCCAGGGAAATGAGCTCTGTCCTCAAAAATCCACTGAAAACCTGAGTAAGAATGAAGATTTATGGTGGGAGGCCCTGGGCGGAAGAGGGCTATCTGTAGGCTATCTCGAAGCTCATCTTTGTGTTACTGGAGAAACTCTCTTGACAGGATATAGTCTGCTTATCACACAATCTTCTCAAGTTTCATTCCCATTCTGCCTACAAATGCCCCAAATAAAAAGAGATGCATTTCATTAAGACAGCCTCTTAAGGAGCAGTTTATGCCAGCTGTTGCAGTCCATCTTAAACACCTACCTTTTCACCCTACTGTGGGGTTTACATGTCGATAAGGGTTGTAAAAAAGGGAACTTTAGAAATCTTAGCAAAGCAAAAACACAGAGGTTGGGTAGCCTATGGGAATTGGGGTAAGAAAGAGCCTAGGAAGCTCTAAGTTCCAGCTTGAAGCTGCTCCTAGGAGACCTGTGATCCAATTTGCCTGCCACAGGGGCTTTGGGCTGACCCAAACACCAAAGACCGTAAACACTTTTCTGGGTGCATAAACAGACAGATTCTTGTGGAGAGCTGGTGGCCAAACAGAAGTGAAGGATGCGGTTAGCAAGAAAAGAACCAGACCTCAGAAGTAGTGGCTCGGCCAGACTCCCTTTGCTGGCATGGCCTGCCCTCACCAATGAGGAATTCTTTTACCTGATTTCACGGCATGCACACACGTGGGCCAGGGACGCACTCCCAGCTGGCCAAGCGTGATTTGTTGGCAAATGAACTGTGAGATTTTTTTTTTTCCCATACTTAGATCTGCAAGCACAGAGCCAGAGGCTCTCAGGCTGCTGAGATAATTCTGAAAGACTTTCATGGGGTTGAAGGTTAGAATTAAGTGCTAAGTGGGGAAAATTGGGGGAGCGGCCCCAGGTCCTCAGGGGCCTTGGAGCAGCCTGCTTTGGCAGATGGGGGTGGAGGCAGGGCATCACTTCTTTGTTGGAGAGGAAATAAACCTGTGAGTGGGAGAACAGCCTGCTTGCCTCGGCTTCTGCTGTGTTTGAAGTCAGGACTCGTGGGTGTCAGGAAGCTGGCTGCATCAGGTTCCCATTAGCCCAGACAGCGGCACCATAGGTTCGCACCGCGACATGGTAACAATTAAGGCCCTGCTACTGGTCCTTCCCTGGGGTGAGGCTCCTTTCTTCCTCACCGATGGGACTTAAGTCGCCCTGGTTTCCTTCTGGCTCGATTTCCTGCACATTCCCGGTACTTCAAGCCTAATCTTCTGAGACCACTCATTAGACCACACAAATTGTAACAATTGTGTCCCCGGCACACAGACCAGTTCCAGACCCCAGTCTGCGTAGGCGAAAGACTGCATCTCCCTCAAACAGCTACTTCCTGTGCAAATAGGTAGATTAACCAAAATCTAACCATCAATAAATATTGAGGAAAATATACTAATTATACATCCAGGCCTGAAACCGTAGCTATTTTCTTTCTTTTTTAAAGAGTGGTTTTGAGCAATTTCCAGTTTAAATGACAAGAGATAATACATGCATAAATGACTGTAATATGAAGCAGAAAAACAACAACAACAACAAAATGTTAACACTGTGGGGTTTTCTCAAGGAAGAAAAAGAGTTCTTTCTAGAGAAGGAGCCAGATCAGAGAAATTGTCCCTTCAGTTGGACAAATTTGGAAACATGGAAGCTGGTGGGAAGAGGAAAGGGGTGGTAATTGGAAAAGAGAACAAAAGCAAAGACATTTTCTTAAGGCTATGGTGGCTTTAGCCCTGATGACGCTATGGGAAGGAAGCTAGGCTGAAAGACAGAGATCCTTCAGAGGCCTTCCCTTGGGTTGAAGTGATAAAGCACAACAGAGAAAAGACAGACACCCTTTGACTTAGCATGCGGTTATGTAAATAGGTGACAAGTTGAAAGTGCTGTAAGTTGAAAATGCATTTAGTGTACCTGATAGGGAACACCCAGGTGGCTTGCGGCAGCCAACCTTAGATGCGCTCAGAACTCATCTGTTAGCCTATAGTCGAGCAAGATCAGCTACTCCAGTCTGTTTCTTTTTCATAGCGTGTGGATAGCTCATGTAATTTATTACATTCTTATATTGACCAAGCACTGGCAGCTCTGTGCACTGCAGCATTTAGGTCCTGGGGCCTCCTGCCCAGCAGCGAGAGAGGGGACAATTTTGGGTGTCCCTTGCCTGGAGAAAGAGCTACATTCAAAATCTGAGGTATGGTTCCTGCTGAGTGTGCGTCACTTCTAAAGTGAGCCATGGGGTGTGTAATTTAGAGGATGACTTAAGGTTCGGTGTGATGCAACCCCAGCACATATAAGTAATGTCGAGTTATGATGCATAAGTGACAGACTTGTCTCATTTGATGGACCAGCTGGGTGGAGAGGCGGGCTTTAGTTAGCTGCTGTGGGCAGGGCAGGGTGTTAACAGGAAAGTGAAAATTCACTGAGAATCCGGAGGCCACATGTTGGGGAGCAGCAGTTCTCAAACATCAGAGTCAGCCCGAGTGGTTACTGAAAATGCCCGTCCCCTGTTGCACATTGCACCTACTGGCTGGGAGGAGCAGTGTGTCCCCTGCTGCTGTTCTGACCAGGGCACCCAGGGTGGCCTGCTGCCAGGGAGCTCTGGGCCAGCAGGCTTGGTTTCCATCTGAATAAAACTAAAAACAAGCCGGGCGTGGTGGCGCAGGCCTGTAATCCCAGCACTCGGGAGGCTGAGGCAGGAGGATTGTTGTGAGTTCGAGACCAGCCTGAGCTACAAAGTGAGCTTAAGGCCAGCCTGAACTGCATAGTGAGACCCTGTCTCAAAAAAGACCAAAAAAAAAAAAATAAATAAAAAATAAAACTAAAAACAGTGTCTCCCCCCACTTCTAAATGGCATCTTCGTTTAGGCTACATTATTATTATTATTATTATTTTTTTTTTTTTTTGTGACGGAACTGGGGATTGAACTCAGGCCTTTGTGCTAGCCAGGGAAGCGCTTATTCCACTGAGCCATCCTTCTTGGCCCCTAAGATACATTATTGCATAAGAAGAAAATAATTCTGTTATGGTGCCAGAAGAAACTAAGCTGGACATGGCGATGGATATGTATAACCTCAGCCCTTTGGGGGGCTGGAGCAGGAGAATCACAAGTTCAAGCCTAACCTGGGCAGCTTGACCACTTAGTACGATTCTGTCTCAAAATTTTAAAAAAATGGTTGGACTTGTAGCTCAGTAGGAAAATTCTGGGTAGAATCATCCAGCACTTGGGGTGTGGTGGTGGTGGTGGAAACTACTAAGGTTAAAGCTGGATATAATTTCAAAAGACAGTTTCTGTCTATGGCTTCTGCAGCGAGTGATTTCTTAACTGACTTTATCTCTGCCAGGAAGCACAGCGTTATGCAGACTTACACACGGGACTGCTGCTGTCGCAGCCAAACCCCTCAGGGGCAACTGTTAGAAACACTGACCAAAGGTCCATTGCAAAATGGTGCACGTTAGGATTGCTAAAAGAGTCACGTTAGCTCTCCTCTCAAATAAGCAGAGGTTCCTGTTATTTTTTAGCTTTTGCTTATTTAAATAAAACTTACCACTATTGTTCCCCTCTATTTTTTTTTTTTCAGGAAAAAAGAACTGTTTAATCCAGATTAGTGGAAGGGGGGACCTTCAAAACTATATTTTTAAAAAAATATTTTTAAATGTCTTTATTCTGTCTGAAATAAGTAATTTTGTAATTTCCCACTACATAGGGTTTGCTACCTATGGGTTTCTTCCAGAGCTTGATGGCTTGATTAAAGTGGGGATATTTTTCTGTATATTACTTAAAAGCCAGTTCTCTTGCATATGCTTAAAGGCTGAGTTATTACATGCTGTGTTTGGTGTTAAAAATGTGCTGCGCAGTTTCCGAAATCTCCTGTAATCTTTTGACTACTAGAGATAAGAGGTGTGCAGCATGCAAATGACAGTAGTTCAAGAATATCATAATATATAGTTAATAGCATGATTCAGAGTTACAAAGAACTAATTTCATATGAATACCAATAATACATAATGATTATACTGTTCAAATTTTGAATTGAGCCAAAAAACAAAATGGCTAGGAAGAGAATTTATTTTTATAATAATGAAATAAATGTATTATTTATCTTTTCTCATAATTTAACACAGGGCATATATTACTTTAAGGTTTTACTTAAAGGTTTTTCATGTAGAAAACAATGACATGCTTTCATGTAATTGGGTGCTAATTTATTTCTAAAGTGTTAGAGATTTTTTTTCTTCTGTGTATTTGATATAGGGTCTCGCTATGCAGCTGGGACTCGTAGTGGTCCTCCTGTCTCAGCCTCTCCAGCTGTGGGATTACAGGCGTGCGCCACCACGCCCAGACTCAGTGGCTGCGTGGTACACCCAGGGCTCCAGGGCCGGTACAACATGTGCTACTGGGGACTGGGCCTGGGCCGTTGCGCTTGCCAGGCAGCCATTTAGGCTGCTGAGCTATCTCCTCAGCCCTAGAAAGAGAATTTTGCAGTGCGGGTAAAAGAGAAGACAGCATGCCACTGGCCACCGTGTGCTGCATGGCCTCTGAGGCGCGGTGCAGGTGCTGGGCGCTGCCTGGGAGTCCAGAGTGACCATCAGGGCAGAGTCCTGGATTTGTCATAATCTCTGATTTCTTAACTGCGCTAAGGAGCAGCTTCTTCTTAGAAGATCTTTTTTTTTTCATAACTTTATCTCAGATTTACGACCTACTGACATTTATCACCCTTTTTCCACATGGTAAAGCAACTTAGTAAAACAGTATCTTGAGTGAAAATGCATTAAATGTAAGACAGAAAATTTTATTTCTTCTCTAGACCAGTATGAAAGATGACTTTCAAATTTTTTTTCCCTTGGCCAGGTGTATTTTTCAGTATCGTGAAGAAATTATGAAGTTCACGGTGTTTCACTTTTGACAGGGGACACTTCTTTTTATTTGTGTATTTTCAGTGTAATTGCACATTGGGTTTTTATTTTTTAGCTAATGGGATTCTCTAGAATAAGGTTCTCAATGCACTATGTCTGGTGTCTCTTTTAAAGAAAGGAGATTCAATTTCTTAGTACTGAGAATCAAACTCAGGACCTTGCACGTGCCTTCCAGTCAGGCACTGCACTGCTGAGCTATCTCCCTGGCCCCAGTCAACCACTTAAATGATTGTTCTTCCTTTTGTAGTCATGCTGGGGAAATACTCCCCCATCTCTCTCTGTAGATATTGCTCAAAACTATTGCAGAACTTATCCAATATTTGTCTTCAAACATATTGATGAGTTTCCTATAGTAGAAAGTGCCTCCCCCTACCAGGGGGACAGTTTCTGTTGCCCAGGTGGTAATTTCTGTTCCAGTTCTGATTGCTTCTGTCTCTTACACAAGGCAGGTCACTGTGATGCATGTTACAAGAACCAACCAAAGAGAGCCAAGCACTCTACCGTTGTACTACCTCTTTTGCAAAGATACTTGTTTTTCTCTTCTGCTCTTACTGCTTCTGCTGTCTTCTGCTGCTTTGACCTGTTGCCCTGTGCTACACCATGCTGCCTTGGAGTCAGCTGATTATGGACTGAAACTTATATAAACTATGAGCTAAATAAACCCTTCCTTTTAAAATTTTGGATGTTGGGTGTTTTGTCTCAGCAATGAGAAAAGAAGTAATCAAGACAGCTATGGAGACAAAAATAAATGTCCCCTCCATCTATGAGACACAAAGAAACTTGAGTATCTAGGTTCACCTCAACCTGAACCGCTCCTCGTCCTGTTGATCGAGGTCTATCAAATTGGGCCCCTGAGAGTCCATGCTGATTGCAAAATCTAGGTGCAGGCCTGTGACTTTGCTGGTAGGCAATAGAATAGAACTCTCTGACTTCAAAGGTTCCTTCTGTCAAAAAGTTACCATCACCTGGGGCAACTGGAACCCTTGTCTCTTGCCCCTTCTTCCAGGTACAAACTTGTAGCCTTGGAGGATATCTCACCAAATGTGAGTTCCTGTAGAAGCAGTCCCCACACCGCTTGTGGGAGGAGACCTCCTCTTCAAGTTAGAAGTAGTTGTCTTCTTTGCACCAAGCCAGTCAGCCTCCCTCGGACTTTCCATTTTGACTGCCCCCTGAGAGGAAGATGATGCCAACGTCAGCTAGAGACAGCTAGCTCTGATCCTGAAGTTCTGTGAGCTCTCCTCCCAGGGGTACCGCTGAAGGCTCACTTCCAGGCCTAGCCACCAGGCCTCAACCCCTTGTTACTGTCAGATGTCACGGAAAGCACAGACATCTAGCCACACATCATCCTGATAGATTCTTCCTTCCTTCCTTCCTTCCTTCCTTCCTTCCTTCCTTCCTTCCTTCCTTCCTTCCTTCCTTCCTTCCTTTCTTTTTGTGGAACTAGAAATTGAACTCAGGCCCTTGCGCTTGCCAGGCAAGCACTTCTACTGAGATGTCTTCCTGGCCCGAGATGGACTGTTAATCACCTTACACTCTGCGGTTCTCAACTCATACATCCTTGCTTATGGGTCTAGATTTAAAAGCTGCCTTCTGCTTGCAAGTTGCTCCCATGAGCTTTTTCAGTGGGGAAAACGCTAAGACAAGACCAGATGCAACTCACTTGAACTCCATTGCCAGAGGGATTAAGAACTCTTCCACTACTTTTGGGAAGGCTCTGATGACAGATTTGGACAAGCCATCAGTATGTTTTCTCATTTCTCTGTCCCTTCCAGTTCTGTCTTGGCCCCCGGAGCAAATGATATAGACTGTCAAACTGCTGAAGTACACCGCTCCTGCCTGAAACGCAAGTTCAGGATCTCCAAGCTGCCAACACGGCTGAGATGGCCCTCTGTGTTCATTGCCTCAGTCTTCTGCCACCCACAGCATGCTGGTATATCTGCCTGGAGGACCTACCAATACTGTCTTTTCTGCCTTTGGTTGGCTCCTGTCAGCCGCCCCTCTTCACCTTTAAATGAGAAGAGCCCAGTTCTAGACTCAGAAGTTAACCGATCAGGGTTTAACTTCCAAGAAATTCAAAAATGTGTTTGTCCTCTTTGGAGAATCCCTCAGAGCTGGCCTTGCTAGTTTCCAAGCACTAAATATTACTTTAGTTCTTTATTTTTATTTTCATTTTATTTTATTGAAGGATGAATAGCAATGAGACAGTTTCAAATCAAATTAGTAG
This sequence comes from Ctenomys sociabilis, assembly GCA_004027165.1. Classification (NCBI taxonomy): domain Eukaryota; kingdom Metazoa; phylum Chordata; class Mammalia; order Rodentia; family Ctenomyidae; genus Ctenomys; species Ctenomys sociabilis. The sequence goes on along the minus strand of PVKA01006036.1, from coordinate 742 downwards.
GACAGATTCAACAATTAACACATTGCATATTGTGTTCATAGTGGCTTTTTGTTGTACAAGGTGCATACACGATACTCTATCTACAAACACTATTAGAGCAGATGCCTCTATTAAACGAATTAAGAGAATATAGCTATATACCTATCTTTTTTTTAAAAGCTGAATTATAGTACCATTTCAATAATTAATACTTTTTACATTGTTATCTTCCTGGTGGTTATCCATAGTCCAAGAAGCAGATATTACTTTATTTCTGATGGATGACACCCAACCTGCCCACTAAAAAGGCACAAAAGCTCTGTAATCTGTCAATATCTGGAAGATACTGGTTACAAAATCTTCTTCAAATTTCTTGAAGCTGCTGGCGGGGGCCCACCCAGTGAGCATCTGGCTCCCCTGGTTACTGGAAGTGTGGCCTTGGACAAGTCACTCTCCCTGTTTGTGCCTCTTGATCTGTAAAGCAGGGAGAGAGAGACTGGAGCTAGACACAATAATGAAATGATAACTGAATGGTCATTTGATTACAAAGTGTGATAAAGCTAATCTGTTAGGCCCCCCCCCCCAAAAAAAATGGCCTTGAAACTGAAGAAAGAAAATCCACTCTGGGCCATCTCCCTGGAATGGTTTTTCCCCCATGTGGTCCCCAGGTAGTCCTTGGGAGTCACTGTCATTCCAGAGCACAAGCTATCTCTAGATCCTCCAAGGACTGTCCATGCCCACCAGTGCAAATGGTTTCTTTTCT
>PVKA01006035.1:0-86329 GCA_004027165.1 Ctenomys sociabilis | reverse complement strand
TTTTTTTTTTTTTTTTTTGCGGAACCAGGGATTGAACTCAGGCCCTTGCGCTTGCCAGGGAAGCGCTTATTCCACTGAGCCATATCCCCGGCCCCTCCAATAACTTCTTATGGCTGCCTCCTACACAGAAAATCAGGGCAAGGTTAGAGCGGCGAGCTTTTCTGGATGTCTTTGCAGGGGGCTCTTCTTTCTGTGATTCACCTTGGAGAAGAGGAATTTTTAGTTTCTTGGACCTACTTCAGGGGAGGAAGAAAGATACTGTCAAAAATAGACTGCCTTTCTAAGACCTTTCCAGTATCTTTTTCCAAAGTGTTTGGCATGCCAAAGTGGTATTTTTATGAGTTGTTTCTTTCTTTTGGCAGTACTGGGGATCAAACCCAGTTTTTGTGCATGGTGGGCAAATACTCTTCCACTGAACTACATCCCCACCCCTAGGGAGTCCCCAACATTAGCAAAGGAATTTCTGAGAACAAATCATTTCAAGATAGTTAGTAGAATTTCAATTATGTGCACATAACAATCTTACATTTTTGTAATTATTAACATTTCATTGAAACAATAATAATTTGTTGCCTCTATAACTCGCGTAGAAGTTTAAGGAGTTTATAACAGTTAGCAGAATAGGGCCCAGGCTTTTGGTCCAAAGCCAATATTTGGAAGCTGGGGGTTGACAGGAAGAAATCAGGCTTATTCAAGGGCTTGGCACCTCGGAAGACAGAGGGGCTGTCATTCCCAGAGCCCCATTTCTGCAGACTTGGGGACTCAAGGGCTTTATAGAAAGGGAGAAGAGGACCAGGGTAAAAAGATCACATGCTCGGTGGGGTCTTCAGACCAAGGCGTGCGTCTTTTTTCTGTCTCTACAACATTGCAATAAACCTTAATCTCTTGGAGCCAGTTCCTATAGTTCTTTTTAAATATTATCTTTCTACAAATTAAGCCCAACCCTAATTTACATGTTTTGTGTTAGTGGATACAAAGGATCTAAGAAACAAAGGCAGGCAATACATACATATTCTAATATTATCTGAAGATCAGCAGATGTACAGAGTTGTGTAAAGGAAAATTAGTGAGCATTTAAGATCTTGTGTGTGGTGCTGGGAATCGGCTGTGGGGTCTTTAGGCCAAGCTTCATCCCCAGTCCTTTTTAATTTTAATTTTTTAATCCTGAGACAAAGTCTTTCTAGGTCACCAAATTGCCTAAGTGGAACTTGAGCTTGCAATCTTCCTGCTCCGGACTCCCAGAATGCTAGGATTATCAGAATCTAACTCCATCCCTGGCTAGCATTTAACATACCAGTTGAGGTAGGGATTTTCTGCAGAATTGAGAATGCTAGCCCAGAGGGAGGGACCTGAAGAAGATTAGAGAGGAATTGCAACCTTGCAGAATAGTAAGGGGGAGAGGAAACAAAACTCTGCCAGGGACAACGCCCAATGGGGCATCCATTGTCATCAAATCAATAAAAAATTTTATTAAAATTGGCTTATTATTTTGAGGGAATAACCAGGTTCCAGCACAAGCCTTAATCCCACTAAAGTTAATCAGAAAACTGACTAAATGTTTTAATCAAGAAGGCAAATTTCTTTTAAAAAATATGGATTATACCATACAAAAAGTTCTTTTCTAGACTATATTTGAAAAATATCTTTATTTTATAGTAGTTAACACCTAGTTCTCATTATTCATTCTTATAAAGTAACGAAGCAGAAAGTTATTTTTTTTTTCTTTTGACAACATACTAAGATGGAATAGACTCAAACTGAACAAGAGCTTCATCTGCATAGCATTGTTTTTTGTTCATTGTGTCCCAACGTTCATGGCGACATTACTGTCCTTCAATATTCTTTCCTGTCTCATCTTTACTAGTATGGTAATGGGTAGGATAACATTTAAAAACGCTATGATATGTGAATAAATATTAAGTTTCTACAAGATCACTGAAGTATAAAGGCTCAGGATTTTTAATTTTATTTTTTTTTTAGGTACTGGGGATCAATTCAGGACCTTGTTTTTGCCAAGCATGTGCTTATGCCACTGAGCTACATCCCTGGCCCTTAAATATTTTAATTTTAATTTTTTTGAGGGAAGGCTCAGAATTTTTGATTTACACCTTACATTAGTAAGGCTCAGATTAAATTTTGCAAAGAATTCTCCCCAGCATTTACCTATAAAAGCAAAAAGGTAGAGACTTTCTTTTTCTTTCTTCTCCTTTCTTTGTTTATTCATTTATTTATTTATCGTTTTTGAGCCAAAGCTTCATCATGCAGTCTGGCTCTGAACTCACTTTCTAGCCCAGGCTGGCCTCCCACTCGCAGCAATCCTCCTGCCTCAGCCTCCTGAATGCTGGGATCAGAGGCATGTGCCACCACACCTGGGCTCCACTTATATTTTCAATATTGACCTCTTTGCTTAAAGCTGCTATTCATTCCACAGCTCCAAATTCTACTCATAGTAAAAGTATCTCCTTGCTCACTCAAGCAAAGCATTTCTGTTGGTCACGCGGGTCTCTTCTCTTTGCTCCTTCCTCCCTGCTCATAGTGTCTGTGCTATGCAAAGCATCTGGCTCGATCCTCCTCAGTCCATATCTCCACCTCGGCTCAAGCACCCATTCACTTTTCATCGTGATAACTTTGTCATTATTTCTCTGTCTCAAGAATCTTCTTCTTTAATCCAACTATTATACTGGGAACTGTAATAAGATCTTCCTCTCCAGTTCCTGATGTGGGCCTCCTAAACCCTCGTCATTTCCGGAGTAATACTGGCGCTAGGCATGCCAGGAGGATCTGTGGTCCTGACGTTTGGTCTTCGATTGTGGATCCTGAGACGGAGCTTCTAAGCATTAGGCTTGCTGGGCAAGAGAGGAGGGCCTTTTGTTCTCCCAGAGGCAATTCACAGTGGACTCCTAGAAGGGAACTACAGCAAAAGGACCACCAGATTAGAAGTTTTCAGCCCAGCTTTTGGGAATGGAAGAGGCCAAAGGTTGTGTTAATCGCTGATCAAAGCAGCTGGGCTTGTGGTGGCTCACCCTGGCAATCACAGCTCTCTGGCAGGCTGAATTGTAGGATACCCAAGCAGTGCATGCTGGAGACTTGTTGATGTGTGGGGAAAAATGCTCACACATTTTAGCCAGAATGTGATAAGTGCTGAGACTATCATAGGAGAAAACAGTTGGTGTTTTTCCTAATATCGTAATATTGCTTCCAGTAAGTGGTTTCTGTACTGCTCAAAACTTTTAACCTCCATTACCTAATGACTGAAGTGCACACGGCAGTAAGCCTTACTCCGGCCTTGCCTGCTCACTGAAAGAGAGCCGCCTGCCTCCCTTGGGACAAGTGGCGCCCTCACAGCCCTTCTGAAGGCCCTGTGTTGTTGCAGAAAAATCTAATGGAAAACACTGGAGAACCAATATAAAAGCAAGGCTAAGAGACACGGTGTCCGGGGGGCAGTGCTGCTTGCCCCACCTGGGGCATGTGATTCACACACAGTAAAGCCCACCACCCACCGTCCTAATCATCCTATTCACTAGAATGTGTGGAAAATGTCTCCAAAGGATACACAAGAAGCTGGGACCCGAGTTTTCTCTGAGAGGACGAAAATGCTGAGAAGTCGAGTGGGTAAATAATTTTACACTGTAAACTCTTCAGTTTCTTTCCAACATTTTCATCATGCCTATGTACTACTTATTCCCAACATTCAATAAAATTATATAAATATTCATATCACAAGCAATTTTGCTCTAGATAAATTGTTTGATGAAGCCCTATCCATGGACAAATGGAAATAATGCAACATTCTTTATGAGGGTGACACAATATAAATAGCCAAAATCTTCATGAGGTGGGGAAGAAGCACATGAAAACTAGATAGAATAAATAGATCTAGCATGGATTCTTTTATGAACAGGATCACTTTAAGTAAAATTTTAAAAACTCACCAGTATAAAAATGAGATAGCTGGGCATGGTGGTACATGCCTGTAATCCCAGCACTTGGGAGGCTGAGGCAGGAAAATCAAGCCCCACCTGAGCAACTTAGTGACTTAAAGAGACTCTAACAATAACAAATTAAAAAGAACTAGTAAGATAGCTCAGTGCCAAGCCACTAGCTTCAACTCCCATGTCTGAGAGTGGAGGCCTCTATAAAAGGGTATCAAAACCACAGTGGGACTTACCTCTGTTTGTGGCAAGCTTAGGTGGGATAGGAGCTTTCTCCATACCTAAACATTTTATTTCTTTTGAAACTGCAAAAGAACATATGAAGCAAATAAGACTAAATGCTAGCATCTTTAGTTCTGAGTAATAAAAATGCAGATGTCTATGACTTGTTTTCCTGTTCTAAAAATTTTAAATAAATATGAATTGCACCTATCCAGTGAAAGTCATGCAGATAAATCCTTTTATTGATTTATAAATAAAGTAGACCAGAGAGGAGGAGAGTAAGAAGTAAAAAGAATTAAGATGTATCATGAACACGTATCACTCCCCACTGTGTGATCATTATATACTGCAAATGTGTACCAGTAAAAATAAAAAAATTTTAAAGTTAAGTAAGTTCTAAATAACCTTAATTTACTAATTTATATTCTTTAAAAAAAAACACAAACTGTTGTGTTGAAGGTTTTAGAACATTTTGGAAACTCTGGTTTCCCAGCTCACATTTCAGACCTCACAGGATAGGCGGACCATTACCGGCTGCTGGACCTAGGAGCGGGGCGACCTGCGGCAGCACGGCTCCTGCACACGCCTATTCCTTCACCCTCGCCCACATCCTTCCCACCCTCACTCAGCCTGTTCTCTGGAAGAGACAAAAAACAAATCTGCCCCGGAGCATATTCCTTTTCGCTGCACCTCTTTGCTCTTCGTGGAGATAAAGGCGGAGCTACACCTCTTTAAAAACCTGAGTCTCCGCACTTGCCTAATACATTGGCTCCAGCGCTCTACTCCTGCGAGGAAGCAACCAGCCACAATGATTCCTGGAGGCTTGAGCGAGGCCAAACCTGCTACTCCCGAAATCCAGGAGATTGCTGACAAGGTGAGTTGGAGCATTTCAGGAAAAAGTCTGATCAAAACCTCAGACCATAGTGTGGCCCTGGGATAGAAGCAGAGATGATCACGAAATCCAGAGCAACGGTAAGTGTGTGGCTTGGGGGCAAGGGAAACCGGAACACCGAGCTTCTGAGATGAATAATCCCAGCCCTACCAGGGCGATGCCGACCGAAGTCACATTTCCTGCTGGAGCTTCATTTCCCATTTCTTCTTTTTTTTTTTTTTTTGTCTTTTTGAGACAGGGTCTCACTATGCAGTTCAGGCTGGCCTTAAGCTCACTTTGTAGCTCAGGCTGGTCTCGAACTCACAGCAATCCTGCCTCAGCCTCCCGAGTGCTGGGATTACAGGCCTGCGCCACCACGCCCGGCTTCCCATTTCTTAAAGAACTTGTCCTGGATCAACTTTAGGGCCTTTGCTTCCATGTCTGACGGGACAGCGACTGGTCAGTTGGTCATGAACGTTTCCACCCTGTAGTAAAAATCTAAAGTCATTAACAATTTGATGAACTAGACTGAATGCTCTGCAGGGAGAGTTTTTTGCTTTTGTTTTTAATGAGTTGAGTGAGGAACAATATTGTAAAGGTGATCAGTAGATACCATTTTAGTGTCTTGAATAGAGACTAATTAAATTAGTAGAGAAGCGAACTAATCCTCCAGTGACTGTAGGCCACCAAATTGATTATGAGAAAAATGGAACTCACTATTTCTAGCAAATCAATAAATTTTTATGTGTTGTTTGGTTAGCTATCACCTGGGTAGTTTATGTTGCATATTTTTGAAAGGAAAATATATTATGGCCTCACTTTCTTATACCATCCCTTCTTGTTTTTCTCTCTAAAATGTCATTCTGTGATACTTTTTGGCAAACCAGAGGAGCTTTTGGTGCGAGCAGAAGAGATGAGCTTCTTTATATTTCAGACACTAAAAGCTCTGGAAGCAACTAGATGTCTAAAACTGTACCATTCCTTCCTTAGCGCTATTTCTCTTTCTAAACTTAATTTTAATTTTTTTCAATAAATTTTTTAGTTTAGAATAATTTTAGATTTACCGAGAAGTTGCGAAGGAGTAGAGAATTCCAGTTTCAGTTTCCCCTAAAGTTATCATCTTACATCATCCTGGCCCTTATATCAAAATCACTGGAGACTAAACTCTAGACTTGTATGCAGAGTTCATTCATTTCTCTTACTGATATTATTTTTCATTCCCAAATCTCAGCAGGGTATCATGTTACCTTGGGTTGTCACACCTCATTAGTCTTGTCTGGCCTGACCTGTGACTACTCTTCAGCTTTCCTTGTCTTTCATGATCTTGACAGTTTTGAAGATGCATTATTTTTTTTTTTTTCTTTTTTTTTTTTTTTTTTTTTTTTTTTTTTTTGAGACAGGGTCTCACTATGCAGTTCAGGCTGGCCTTAAGCTCACTTTGTAGCTCAGGCTGGTCTCGAACTCACAACAATCCTCCTGCCTCCGCCTCCCGAGTGCTGGGATTACAGGCATGCGCCACCATGCCCGGCTTGAAGATGCATTTTGTAGAAGGTCTTAATTGGTTTTGTTTCTTTGGAAATTATGGAATGTTTGAACAAAATAAAAACCAAGATGCTGTGAGTACTGATACTGGCTCTCTTCCCAAAGTTTTTCATCAAACCTTAAAAATTTAAGGCCTGAGGGGCCAGGGAAATGGCTCAGTAGAATAAGCACTTGCCTGGTAAGCGCAAGGGCTTGAGTTCAATCCCCAGTTCTGCCAAAAAAAAAACCTTAAAGCCTTAGGTTTTTGCTTTATTTCTTTTTAATATAGTTTGTTGGCACCTATCACTAAGCCTCTTGCCTCCTTTACTTTTTTCATCCATCTAATAATAGTCTCCCTCCTACTTTCATGCCATCTTCTTTAGACTCCTCCTATTAGGGAAAGAAGTTTATTTTTTATTATCAAAATTTTCTCTTATTTTGAAGAGTAAAAAGAAAAGCAAAAAAAAAAAAAATACAGAATCAGGGTAGCATACAACAATACATATAAAGAAGTTTATTTTAAAACATATCTTGGAGGCTTTTATTCTCTCTCTTTTTTTTTTTTTTTTTTTGTCTTTTTAGACAGGACTTCTCCACGTCATTCAGGCTGGCCTCACACTTGAAGTGATGCTCCTATCTCAGCCTCCTGAGCGCTGGGATTGCAGGCCTGTGTCACCACAATTGGCCATTCTTTATTCTTGAAAAAAATACTACTAAATCATTCTTTCCTTCCTGTGAATCAGCATTCTACATCAGCATTCTCCCTCAGCTGTGCATTGTCACCTGTGGGCCTGATCACGTGCAGACTCCAGCTCAGGAGGTATGGGATGGGCCCAAAAATCTGCATTTCTACCAATCCCTAGATCTGCCACAGCTGCCACTAACCTAGACCTCACTTGCCTGCAAATCCAATCTTGTTTGTAAAGAGAAGATAACACATCTTGCCCCATAAATTTCAGCTCTGTAAGGACTACCTGAAATGTTGTGCATAAGAAGGACCAAAAATGAAAAACAACCATGCCTAAGTGAGGTATCATGTTTTTTACTTAAAAGTATCACCTGAAATCATCCCTAACTCTGAAAAACCCTCCTGAGATCATTCCTAACTGAAAACCCACCCTCCTCTCTGATGTCAGGAGCCAGGGCTACTATGCGGCGATAGGGAATGGTAGAGATTTAAAATGCAGAAGGCACTATTGCCTAGTTAACTACAAGTCTGCTTATTTGTTGTTTTGCTCCTTTCAGCCCAGGCTTGTCCCAAACTCTTAGACATGAGCAATCCTCTCACCTCAGCCTCTCAAGAAACTGGCTCTACAGTCATGCTCCAACATATCTAGTCAGAATAACTTTTTTCCTGTTCTCAGAACTGAACCCATGCCCTTCACATTGAGCTACTTTTGCAGCCCTCTTGCTGTTCCTGCTGTTGTTATTATTTTATTATTATTTGAAAGAGGGTTTCACTGACTCACTAAACTGCTCAGACTGGGCAGTCTTCCTGTGTCAACCTCCCAGGGCTCTGGGACTCTAGAAATATACCACAACACCCTGCTAGAATAAAATCTTTTAAAGAAGTTACTGAGAGGTTTTACTTGGCTAGTGACACTCTCTCTGAGCCATGTCTCCTATTATAAACTTAATTTGAAAATGTTTTTCTTTCTGCTTTCCTCAGACTCTGACTTTATCAGGCAGGTAGAATAAGAAATAGATATGGTACCTCACCCCACAGAGGCACTTTCTCTGTTAGGAGCCCTGGCCCCCACTCAAGCTCCCCTTTGGTCTTCATAACCCTGAGGTAGGCAGGAAGAGCGCTGTATCTGATATTCAGATGATGACACCAAGGCGCAAAGTGCCTAAGAAATTAGCTGCCTCCAGATTTTCGACCCTTGCCCTTTCCCACAGTGTCAACACATGGAGATCTGTGGGGGGTAGGAAATGCTGAGGAGAGAGAGTACGGGGAGCCCTGGCCTCACAGGTGGACGGTTACGAGAAGTGTGCATCAGCGATGCCGCTGTAGGGTAAGCTCAGTTCTTAGAATTTTCTTTTTTCTGTATTTCGTACAGGGTCTACAGGATCTCAATACATAGATCAGACTTGTAGTGATTCTCTTGTTTTCAAGCACTGGGATTACAGGCATAGATCACTACACCCAGTCCCAACTGCTGTCTCAGCACATCCGGGGGGTTAGGACCGGCACGGCAGGCGAGAGTCAAACCCCAACCCCTGCGCTCTGCCTAAGCAGACGCTTTAGTCCGCTGAGCTATCAAGCCAGCCCATAAGCTCGGTTCTTGAATATTTCCTACGTGTCTAGCAATAAGTTGAGTTTATAGAAGCTATTGGGGCTGCAAGGGACTGTCCCTGCCTTCAAGGAGTTTACAGTGTGGCAGGGAAGTCAGAATATCCAGGACCTACTAGAAGACAATACCCAATTGAATACTTTGCAATAATCATTGGTTTAGGGTAAGAAAGGACTTTAGGGTTTGTGAGTGAGCCCTCTTTATTATCAGGTAAATAACTACAGAGCGGTGGGTCAGCTCATCAGGCACTGAACAACTCCCAGTATAGCTGCTCTGTCCTGAAAGAGACAGCCTTAAGGGACAAGCCTCAGTTAAGTGGGGAGAGGTAGACCAGTAGTCAGTACGCTCTATGGTTTAGGGAGCACTTCCACATCAAATATATTGGTTTTATTCCCCTATACACAACCCCAAGAAGCAGATATTACTATAGCCACCTACTAAGTAAAGAAAATGAGTTAAGTCCTCTAAGACTATAGAGCTGATTAGGTCCCCACGCAAGGCTAAGCGAGCAGCTGTCGACTGCTGGTCACCTCGATGAGCTGAAGGGATCCTGGGGGAGCCTCCTTTAATCTTTCCATTTCTGAATGTACTTCTGCTTTTAAAAATCATTTGTTAAAATGCAAGCATTCTCAAAAGGTCTGTCAATAGTGAGGGTTCCCTCGCCTTACCAGAGAGCTTGTTAGCACGCTGTCACCTGAAGGAGGAAGCCCCTGGGGAGGGAAGGACTGCCACAGACACAGCATGGGTTGTGCGTTCCAGGCACTTGGGGGTTCTCAGACATCCAAGCAATTGAGGAATATTGGGTGCAGCCCAGAAGAAAAGAAAGGCAAGCAATGGGCTTGCAGCTGAGACAACTTGAGCATATTTGAAGGCAGAAGAAAAGATGGCAGGGATCCAGTGGTGATATCATGTACTAAGCGATGCTAAGGGGACTTGGGTCCCTCTTGGAAAGTATGCTTGGAAGGAGCCCCCTCTTCCAAGGTTGTCTGTGCCAGCTCAGAGTCGGTGTACACCTGTCTTTCCTACGTGTGAGAGAAAGTCACAAAGAAAAACAACCGTGGTCTTCTTATTCAGGATGCATTGACTACGTAAGCCATATGGTGTGCATTGCTGTGGAGGCAGGGGAAACAAAATGATCCTCACCCTCTGGGAAATTTACTAAATAGATTGGAGATAAGAGAGAGATTATAGAATGTATTTAATGAATTAAAGAGGCATATGTGGCCCCATCAATGAAAAGTCATAATATACAGACTGAAGAACCAGATAATGATGGCCCCTACAGAGAAAGCTTTAGGTCATTGTTTCTTGTCCACTGTCCTAAGTAGTTTTGCATAGTATTACTAGTGCAAATGAAAGAATTGTTATTTTAATAATTGTTTTTAGAAAAGATTATTGTTGTTGTTTTCTGAGAATTGAACCCAGAGCATTCACACTGAAATACATCCCTAGCCCATTATTTTTATTTTATTTTGAGACAGTGTTTCTCAAAGGCTGGGCTTGATCTTCCTGCCTTAACCTCCCAGAGTGCTGTGATCATAGGTATGCACCACATTGCACCCAACAGAAGGGAGGACTATAATTACATATGCAAATGTAGGTGCATCACGCACACACACGCACACACACACACACCCTTAAGTCATAAAGCTGGTTGCTACACACCATTCCTAGCCAAAACACAAAACAAACTTTTTCTTGGCCAGGATACTTTGCAAATATTTCATCTCCATACCTTCCTGGGCCCACCTTGGAGTTCAGCATGTCACAGCTGTCACCCTTTCGACACATTTATGCTCCCTCTCTGATGTCAGCCTCCTCATCTATCACCTGTCCTACTGCCCCACGCCTGAAGAACCTGTCTTTCAGCCACCCCCAGAAACCTTTGAGCACAACGCTTCCATTTCCATCAGAATGTACCTGGCCCACTGGATTAGGAATCTGTGGTAGGAATCTCCTCACGCCCTCCGCCCTGATTTCCATGACCCTGTTGCTGGCATCCCAATTCTCAGAGATCATTCCCACTGTACCCACTTCCTCCTCAGCTTCCCCTCCAGCTCAGAGAACTGCCCCAGAAGACACAGAACAACAGAATAGTTGTCCATCACAGCCCAGTGAATGCGTGCCCAGCAACTGCAGGAGGGTATGAAACTACCAGGACTTCATTCAGTCATAGTCCTTGTTCCTTCCTGTTACCTCCTTTCTCCTCAGCTTCTCAGTCCCTCCTTTCCCCATAGTCCTGCCAGCAGGATGTCTCAGTTCCTACTTGTTTTAGTTACTTTTCTTGTTGCTGAGGCAAAATTAAAGGAGGAAGGGTTTCTTTTGGTGTAACAGGTTTCAGTCCATAATTGGCTGACTCCAGGGCAAGAAGGCATGATAGAGGGGCATTGCCGAGGGAAACAGTTCAGGGGTGCAGAAGGTAACAAAGCAACAAAGTTGTGAAGAAACAAGCAGTTTCTTTCTGCCCCTTTTATGCTCTATTGAGGCTGCCAGGAATAGGGAGGGTGGTGTCAAACCAAGCAGTGGCCTGATTGGCAAATCACACACCCTTAATCCCAGCATTATGCACTCTAGATCCAGCCAACTCTAAAAGAGCCTCACCTATTACTGCATGAGGCTTTGGGGAACATCTGGACACAAGCCATACAGTGCTTTCCTTAGAAAGTTACAGATATCTGGTAAGATATCAATGTGCTTTTCCAGGTGGTACCACCCTGATGGCCTCCTTCCTGTGACCAGAGATCAGGGGACAAACCCACTGGGTTCTACTGGGCTCAGTGCAAGCTTTGTCTGCTCATACTGGGCCCTGATGAATTCCTAGCTTACTTTGCTTCTCCTAGAACCTGTCCTGGTGGGTTTTCTACCATGTTTCTTTCTGAATCTGAAGACTTGATTAACAAGCTCCCCTATGTGACCCTTTTGTTGCTGCCCAGCTCAAATATCATCACCCAGGTCCATAGATCATACCCAGAATTATACAATCCAGAGTGCTGTGCTGGAAGGGAGAGGAGGCTGCGGGTTCCATAGCCAGAAATCAGGGCACATGGTCTGCTAGGTGCTGGCGCCTATAGGACAACAAATGGAATATTGTCAATCACCTCTCATGGAAAACTCTGGGCCTGTGGCCTACAGATACAATGGGCAAATTTGAATCTATTATTAATAAGACAGATAGAAATAAAAATTTAGGACACATGTGTTCTAAAAACGACCAGCAGGCTAGGCGTGGCATGGCACACCTACGATTCCTCCCACTCTGGGAGGGGATGGCAGGAGGATCACAAGTTAGAGCCCAGGCTTGGCTACTTGGTGACTTAGGGAGACCCTATCTAAGAGTAAAAAATGGCCAGGGGCGTGGCTCAGTGTAAAGGCCCTAAATTCGAGTTCCACTACAATAACAATAGTAAAGACCAAAAGACTGAAAAGCAGAAGGATCACAGATTAGGTGACAAAGACTATAAAATAGTGAAGACTCTGATTCCTAGTTTTTCACCTTTCAGTACTCATGCTTCCCTCTTCACCTTGGGTTCCTTACCTACAAAATGAAGTTTAAAAGATCACATTATGATCAATAGGAATGTTGGAGATAGCTCAGTAGAATAAGCGCTTACCTGGCAAGTGCAAGGCCAAGTTCAATCCCCAGTACCACCAAAAAAAAAAAAAAAAAAAAAAGAATGTTGGTATGGAGATAAAGACTTTTAAACTGGCCCCTAACTCAGTGAATGCCCCTTGCTGGCCACCCCTCCTTTGACTGTTCAAAGAGTCAGGCTGAGGGGCCAGACAGTGTACCCTGCTCCTCGCCAGCTTCTTGCCACACACTTATCCTTGCCCTTGGCTCTCTCCTCACCCTACCTCATACGGCTTCCATTTCTTTTATTTCTCTCTCACATTATTTGCCTTCTTCCTTTCTACCCTTTGGAGTTTCACTTTCCTCCTCAAGGAAGTGATCAGGCACCTTTCTTGCCCTCTGACGGCTGTGAGATTGAATCAACCGTGAGTCAAAAAATATTTAAAGAACAGTATTTCTGTACACTGAACATGCAGACTGTGGTGGCGGGGGCTGGCATGTGCCTGAGGTTGAACCCAGGACTTTTGCACTGAGCTTTTTATTTTTCATTTTGAAGCAGGGTCTCACTAAGTTGCCCAGACTTTGTTAAAATGTTCAGTCCTCCTGCCTCAGATGCTCTGAGTTCTGGGGTTACAGGCATGCAGCCCCATTCCTGGGTATTATCTCTTAGTACAATATGAGTATTTACATAGTATTTCTGTTGTATAGGCATTATGAATAATCTAGAGATGATTCTATGCTGATTATTTTTGGGGGCGCATAGAGGAGACCAGGAATCAAACTCAAGACCTTGTGCTTGCCACACAGCCACTGAGTTATAACCCTGGCCCACTATGCTGTTTTCTTATAAGGGACTCGAGCCTCTTTCTTTGGGTTTGGAAATCCACAAGGACTCTGGAACCAGCCCCTGGTGGATACCCAAGGACAAAGGAGCTAGAGCTCCTAAGAGAAATAGTTAATTCCAGGGAGGAAGCCAGGGAAATTCAGGAGAAGCCTAGAATGTGTTGCAGTGTCAAAAGAAAAGAAGTGCTCATGAAATGACAGAGCTGTGTTATAAAGACAGCAGCTTGAAGGAGCTCCAGGTGGCAAAATCTAAGGCAATCCGAACCAGAAAAGAAAAAAGATTATAAAATAAAAGAAAGATACCAGAATCGTACATAATTCAATGGATGGGTAGTAGAGAGGGGATAGGTCTTCCTTACAATAAAATTCAAATTAACAAATAAATGAGAAATGATAGAAAAAACTCATAATTGTATTATTTTTCTTTCTTTTTTTTTTTTTACACGGAACTGGGGATTGAACTCAGACCCTTGCACTTGCCAGGGAAGTCCTTATTCCACTGAGCCATCTCCCAGCCACTCATAATTGTATTTTATACCATACCACAGTAGTAATTATTATCTTTTTTTTATTTTTAAACATTTATTTATTTATTTTTGTGGTACTGGGGATCAAACATGGGACCTTTTGCTTGCCAGGCAGGCACTTTTGCCACTGAGCTAGCTCCCTGGCCCCACAGTAGTACTTATTATAGGCAAGAAATGTCCAATGGATGCTACCACTATGGATGGAAGTATGAACATAGATAGTTGCATGGTCTGAGTGCGTCTCCTTGAAAGATTTATACTAATTACAAAAATAGTAACGTTATAGTGACAAGCCCGGCAGATGTTTTAAGTGTTAGCATCAACAATAAGGAAATGGGGAGCTCCTGTTAGGGACACTACGGGCACAGTTTGTGCTGTTCCTACCAAAAATGTGGGTGAGTAACATAAAAGAAACTAGACAGATCCAAATATTGTGGCGTTGCGCACACTAACAATCTACTATATTTCTGAAGTGCTGAGGTCTTGAGCAACAACAAATTAATCCTAGGAATGAATCCACAATAGACTGACTTGGGAATTAAATGCAGTGTAGCACCCTGGAGCAGATCAGGGAGCTTTTGGGGACAGCAGGCAGAATAAAGTTTGTAGACTATTCAATAGTATTGCACCATGTTTATTTCCTGGTTTTGATGATTTTTCTGTGGATACATAAAATGATAACAATGGGAGAAACTGAATTCAGTATGTGCTGTTTTAAAATTTAAACAATTTCTTTTAAAATTTATGTAGCAATCATTGTATTCTTGTTTTTTTTTAATCAAAGACATATATAACTACTGGAGCCTTACCAGTAACAGTGTTACCATACTGCAGTACAATATAGACTTGCCCTTAATTAAGCCTAGAATAACACAATTTCTTTGTGTGATTTTTTTAATTTTAATTTTAATTTTTTTTTTAAATAGGGTCTCACTGTATACTCCAGGCTGGCCTTGAATTCCTGGTGATCCTCCCACCTTAGCCTCCCAAATGTTAAGATTACAGGCCTGAACCACCCTCCCAGCTCTGTTTGATTGTTTTTTGAGACAGGCTGGCCTCAAACGCTTGGTGGAGCCACACACCAGCATCCTGAAGGCTGGGGTCACTACACCTGGTTCTATGTACTCTTCTTAAAGACAATTGTTTTCCTTTGAAATGCAAAAGAAACTTTATCATCTTTGATGATTTTTAGAAGCTTGAGCTTTCCAGATTTGTAAGTCACATAAATAGTCTCTAACATAGCTTTGATAATTTGTTTCTGTTTTTATCTTTTTAAGGTCAAACCACAGCTTGAAGCAAAAACAAACGAGTCTTACCAAGAATTCATAGCCGAAGAGTATAAAAGTCAAGTGGTTGCTGGAATAAATTACTTCATTAAGGTTAGGCTTCAACATCTACATTAGGACTTGGGGGGGTGTGTGTGGGAGATAGCCTCGTGGCTTAAGCTCCTGCCTGGTAAGGGGAGGACCTCATTTCAATTCCTGGTACCAAAACCACTTCTGGTGTTATTTCCTTGCACCCTACCCATCACTCTCAATTAGGATGACAGTGCTCTACCTTGCAAGTGACAGGTGCTCAGATCTGGCAGCAGATCTAACACCATTCTACTGAATTTAGAAAGCTTTGTTATATTGATTTGTAGCTCCTCATTTCTAGAAATTATACAGATAAGGACTTCATAACAGTTCAGGGCATGCGTGGTTTGTGGCCATGGCTGTTTTCAGTGTCTGTGTGAGGGTAACATCTCAGCTCTATATAGATTAGGACTGTGGCAGGTACCATCACCCCAAAGCTTCATGGTCCTGAGTGTCCAAAGTAAGTGGATTTAAAGCACAACTTGAAAAATGTGTCATGAAAAGAATTTTAAACATTTTTGCCTGTTAAGTATTTTGATTAACATAACTTAAATATACTGCAAATGTGTACTAATAAAAAATTAAAATTATATGTAATTTGGGCTGGGAAGACAGTTCAGTGGTCTAAGCTCCTGCCTAGCAGGCATAAGGACTCAGGTTCAATCCCTGGTACCACACGCATTGCTGGCCCTGGAACCTGGGGGTGGGAGGCAAAGCCAGCCACTGAACCCAGGCATGATGGCACAGGGCTGGGGAGGCTGAGACAGGAGAATCACTATGAGTCCAAGCTACATAGAGAGATCCTGTTTGAAATAAATAAAATATTTTTTAAATTATATAATTTAAATAACTTTCTGCAACTCAATTCAGTTTATAGCACTCCCCAGTTTGAAGCAGTGGAGTATTTAAATATTGTTAAGGCTTCAGGGGTAGTACCACACACCCATAATCCCAGCACTTTGAGAGGCTAAGGCAGGAGGATCAAAAATTTGAGTCCAATTTGGGCAATTTAATGAGATTCTGCCTCAAAATAACAACAACAAAAAAAAAACCCACAAAGAGTTATAAATGTCAGTCAGTAAAAAGACCATTAATTCAATTCTGAATACCAAAATAAATAAATAGATAAAAATAAAATATTAAAAATCAATTGTAGGGCCGGGGATATAGCTCAACAGCAGAGCGCCTGCGTGGTAAGCAAAAGGTCATAAGTTTGATCGTGGTACAAAACAAAAAAATCCATTGTACAGCTGTATCAAAAAATTAAGTGATGTACTGGCTCAGTCCTAAAGGAAAAAAAAAAAAAAAATCTTCTCATGTGTTCTCTCTTTTCTTTCTTTCTTTTTTTTTTTTTTTTTTTTTTGCAGAACCAGGGATTGAACTCAGAACCTTGTGCTTGCCAGGGAAGCGCTTATTCCATGGAGCCATCTCGCCAGCCCTTGTTTTCATGTTTTCAAAAGGGGAACCAAATCAGCCAGTCACACGGGCATGTCTGGGAGCCATTTTTGCCCTTATGTGTTGAAGAGATGACTTTTCTGACTTAAAAAATTAATAACAGCTATTCAAGCATAGTTGCCCACTCTTCACAATTAACAGTTTGATCAGGGTAGAGTGTGGTTTATTTCTCTTTCACGATTAGCTATTTTAAGATACAATCTTTAAAATATTTTTGGGAATGCTAATAATAATAATAATTGGAGCTAGCTAGCTCAGCCTGAGAAAGCTACCAAACTGGGCTATGTCCACGGATCAGCCCAGTCCAGCCTATGTGGGGCTCCTGGCTTACACCAGGCTCAGGGACTCCCGAATGGAACCCTACGGTCCACAGGCAGCAGTGACATTGCGGTCTCCTGTCCCAGTCCTCCCTCACAGATAGAAAAAGAATATTTTCTAGTGAAAACTTAATTTGTTGAAAAATAGGCAACATTCTGTGAAAACTGGAATCATTTAAATAATTGGCGATTAAGCCAAACACATGGATCTCATAGATGAATCCCCTCATATAAGTCTTTGAAAATTCATCAGAAACAGCCAGGGAGATACCTCAGCAGCATAAGTGCTGCCTGGCAAGCACAAAGTCCTGAGTTTGATCCTCACTACCAAGGAAAAAAAGAAAGAAAATTCATCAGAAACAACTTGAAATTTTATTCCCTTGACAGATTGAAACGTAGCCTTGTCTAGTCTTTCCTGCTCTTTTCTCTTCTTCCTTTCCTTCTCTTCCTACTCCCTTTTCCTGTCTCTCTCCCCCTCCCTCTTTCTCACCCTTCTCTCCTTCCTTCCTTCCTTCCTCTCTCCCTCCTTCTCACCTTCTTTCCTGCTACACTGCCAACATTCCAAGCCACTGACCCCAGGTTCCACCTCACTTCCTGGCAGCCTGGTTCTTGGTTCCTTTGCTCTGGCCACTTTAGAGGTTTAAGGTCTTGCTAGTGAGCTGACATCGCTGTGCATCTTGGGTACCTATCAAGATGCATCACGGTACAAGGACTGCAGGCTTTGGTGTCAGAGCCTTCTGGATTTGAACCTTGGCTGGGCTTGTTCATGACTGAAAGTGATGTAACCAAAGCCTCTCCACTTCTGAGCTTAATCCCTTAACCTGAACAATGAAGATAAAACCCTGAGTCAGACACAGTTGTGAGAGCTGGGCATGTCCTCTCTTATGTAATCCTCACAATTGTTGAGATGATGAGTATAAGCTACATCTGTTGTGCAACTGGTGAGAAAATTGGGGCCTGGGAAGGTGAAGTAACTAACAAAGGTCACATAAGAGCAGTCAAGCTTTAGAGGCAGAGCACTGCTGTGGGGCATGTAATCATGTTTGCCAAGACTGAAGCCTGCCTCATGCACCAAATAAATACTTATGAATAAATAAATATGTAAATAAATAGGGAAGTAAGTATGTACATAAATAAATACAGCAAACAGTTTCCCAATTTGGAAGTCAGAAAACAGAATCGCCAAAGCATGCAGGATACCACTCGATCCTGCTCCATGCATCTTTGGAAGACATGCAACAACTCTGGATTGTCATTTGTGCCCAAATTATAATTTTAAAAATATAATAAATCAACCTAGAGTGTATGGTTTTTGCAATGACATTTGCCTCGTACCCTTTTTTTGTATAAATAAGATTGTGGGCTTATGGTGAGCTGGTCTAAGAATGCTGGCCTACACCCGGAATTGCCAGAAAGACTAATAGCAGGAAAGTCTTCACAGGTCTGTAGACCTTTCAGTTGATGTACATCCAGATGAATAAATCAGCTTCTGCTTTTTCTCTCTTTTCAGATTCGGGTAGGTGACCAGAGTTATGTTCACATAAAAGTATTCCAATCTCTTCATGGACAAAATGAAGATGCCCTGGAGCTTTCTGATTACCAGACTGGAAAAACCAAGGATGATGAGCTGACTGGATTTTAGTGCTGTATTCCAAAGTGGTCTGATTCTTCTCACTGGCCACAGATTAGTTATCCTTGTTAGTAAATACAGCCACTAATAAATATTCCATTTCAAGTAAATTCGCGCTTTTATGTATGTTTTATTAAATAGAAATGGCCTTTACTTCCTCAAAATCAGAATTTTTGTTTTAGAGGAGAAATTACATGTGAATTAGTGTTAACTGGGAATTTTCATCTCTTCCGTTCCCAGCAGGCGGGTGATGCCTTGCACCATCAGCTCATCAACCTCCTATTCCCTGTGATTTCTCAGAACCCAAGAGTCCCTCCTCACCCTCATATTTTAAGATTAGATCAGATATTTTACAAAATATATTTTTATTTTGAAAAAATCTTAAACTCAAGGAAAAGCTGCAAAAACAAAACAAAACAAAATTTCCCCCAGTATTTAAGAGTTTGTCATCAATGGAACAGATTAGAAGATGTAGAAACAACTACAAACATACTAAGTCACCTTACCTTTGACAAAGGGACTAAACATTTTCACTAGAAGAAAGATACCTTTTTTTTTTTTGCAGATCCAGGGATTGAACTCAGGCCCTTGAGCTTGCCAGGGAAGCGCTTATTCCACTGAGTCATCTCCCCAGCCCCAAAAGATAACTTCTTTAATAAACAGTGCTAGGACTGCTGGGCATGGTGGCACATGCTTGTAATCCCAGCACTCGGGAGGCTGAGGCAGGAGGATTGTTGTGAGTTCGAGACCATCCGGAGCTACAAAGTGAGCTTAAGGCCAGCTTGAATTGCATAGTGAGACCCTGTCTCAAAAAGACAAAAAAAAAAAAAAAAAAAAAAAAGAAGTCAACTAATAAATGTTGGAGGGGCTGTGAGATAAAGGAACCCTTCTCCACTGTTGGTGGGAGTACAGACTGGTACAACCACTGTGGAAATCAGTGCAGAGATTCCTCAAAAAACTAGGACTGGAGGTCCATTGAACTCAGCTATTCCCCTCCTGGGTATTTTTCCAGAATAAATGAAAACATCATACCAAAGTGATATATGTGCACCCATGTTTATAGCAGCACAATTTGTAGTAACTAAATCTTAGAAACAACCAAAATTCCCATCACTTGAGGAATAGATTTAAAAAAATGTATTTTTATACAATGGAGTATTACTCAGTTATAAAGAAAGATAAAATTTGAGACTTTTATAGGTAAATGGACCATAGAGACCATACTCACAAGTGAAATAAATCAGACCTGCCATGTGTAAACATTGTATTGTCTTCCCAGTGTAAGACTGCAAAACAAACAAAATCTGAAAGTTACAATAGATACTGTGAAAGAGAAAGAAACTGTTCAAAGAAAAGAATAATTGGAATGAGGGAAAGAAGGGAAAAAAAGGAAGAAAGGAAGGATGGAAAGAA
Source organism: Ctenomys sociabilis (assembly GCA_004027165.1). Lineage (NCBI taxonomy): Eukaryota > Metazoa > Chordata > Mammalia > Rodentia > Ctenomyidae > Ctenomys > Ctenomys sociabilis. Next base: position 66,381 of record PVKA01006035.1, on the reverse strand, counting down.
AGAAAATGCACACAGGATAGCTAGGATGATTGTAGTGCTGCTTTCTTCTCTCTATTATCGAAAGGAACAGTTAATATTTAATTTTTTCTTAATTTTTTGACTAATTTTGCATGCTTACATCTAGCAATCTGAACAACTAATTTGAAGACAATAATATGAAATATAATAACCATTGTTGAATTCCTATCATTTTGTTTGGTGAAATTCTGTATCATTTCTAAGAACTTTTCAAAAAAAATTTGTTCTCTTTACTTTTTTTTTTTGTGGAACCGAGGATTGAACTCAGGCCCTTGCACTTACCAGGCAAGTGCTTATTCTACTGAGATATATCCCCAGCCCCTCTTTAAAAATTTTTTATAAAACAGTTCATAACTTACAGTGATTCCCTGACTCCAACAAGCCTTAGTGTTACCTACCACAAATATTAGTATATATTCCTCATAGTCAAAGACATTCTGTTGCTGAAATATAAGCTTTTGAACCAGGAAATTAACACTGGTCCCTACTAGCACTGGATCCACTCATGTTTCCTCAATAGTCCCAATAATATCCTGCATTACCAAAGATCCAGCCCAAAGCCATATATTCCATTCATTATAATTTCTCTTTTTTAACACTTCTGCTGACATAATTTACATATCATGCAATTAATCTACATAAAGTGAGCTATTCAGTGGGTCTTGGTATATTCACAAACCACCATATCAGTTATAGAATATTTTCATTACCTCAAAACAAAATCCCATATTAACACACACCTTTCCATCCTCTTCTTCACCTCTCCACACATACACAGTACACCCTCTGTATCTAAACTTGCCTATTCTAGATCTCTTATATATGTAATATATAATTTACATATATGAGATCATATGGTATGTGAAATTTTGTAGCCTGCTTCTTTCACTTAGTATATTTTTCAGTGTTCATCCATGTGTCCATATTTTACTCCTTTTTTATATTTAATGGAATAGTGTCTTAGTTACTTTCTTCTTCCTAAGATAAAATACCCAGCACTCACAAATTAAAGGAGAAAAGGTTTATTTTAGCTCACAGTTGGTAGCAGTTTTAGTTCATGGTTGGGTGGCTCAAGGGCAGGGCAGCATGGCAGAGTGCCACGGAGAAACAGTTCACAGCATGGCAGGAAGGAAGCAGTGAGAATTTCTTTCTTTCTTTCTTTCTTTCTTTCTTTCTTTCTTTCTTTCTTTCTTTCTTTCTTTCTTTCTTTTCTTTTCTTTTCTTTTCTTTCCTTCTGCCTGCCTTCTTCCTTCCTCCTTTCTTTCCTTTTTTGTGGTGCTTGGGATCAAGCCCAGGGCCTTGTGCATGCAAGGCAAGAGCTCTACCAGAATCACATCCCCAGCCCCTTCTTTTTTCCTTTTTATTCCACCCAGGCTACAGTACGTTGGTGGTGTCTGCACCCACAGTGGGTTTTTCCTCTTCAGTAAGTCCATCACCCACATTCAAAACTATGCTAATCCAGTCAGCAAACTAATCCAGTATTATATACCTGTGATCCAGTCACTCCCAAAAGCCCCACTTATGAGTGGATGAGGCTTTGGGGAGACATCTTAACGTAAGTCATAATAATAGTCTACATCATATTCTGTAAATACATTACTAGAGAGCAATGTATTTACTCATAATGCTTTTATACTTTATAATGTTTTTTCCTTTTTGTATGTTGAAAAATTATGGTTATATATATAATATATATTTGGTACAAAATGTTTAAATACAATGTGAGATGATTAAATAAATCTAACCCATCAATCAACTCAAATATTTAACATTTATTGTGCTCTGAGATTTATTCTTTTAGTGATACTAAAATCTAGAATACTCAGTTATGAGCCATATTCATCATGCTATGCAATTTTTTTTTTTTTTTTTTTTTTTTTCAGTAACAGGGTTGAACTCAGGACCTTGAGCTTGCCTGGGCAGGTACCTAAGCCACTAAACTGTATTCCTGGCCCTTGCAATAGATTTTTTAACATAATAAAAATAAATTACTGGGCATGGTGATGCATGCCTGTCATCCTAAGGCTTGGGAAGCAGGAGAATCTGTAGTTTGAGGCCAGCCTGAGCTACATAGTGAGACTATGTATCTCAAAACAATGTATTCTTAATCTATGGAATTGGAGCTTTGTAATTTTTAGTCATCATCTTTCCATTCCTATCATCCCCAGTTTAAGTAGTTATTATTAAAAATTCTTCAGTTGTGGTACTGATTGACAACAAGAGGGTACAGAACATATCCTCCTGAAAAATACATCACACGGAAACAGGCACGGCTGCCTTGTCTGTGTCCACAGACTCCTGGATTGTGCGCTAGAGTGACTCATTGATCCCCTGCTGTGCCTCAATGTCCTCGGCTGTTTCATCAGTTCACCTACGTATGGTGCTATTAGGGGACAAGCATGTGCCACCTTTTTGATCTGCAGGCTCACCTAAAAGTTCACAACAAACGTCCCTAGCAGCAGGCAGGTTCAACACTTCACCAGCAGTAAAGGACTTCCTAGCTTTAGCAAAGTAGTTTATAGTGAGTCAGTGCAGACACACTTGATGGAAGTGTGGCCTTTTCACAGTTTCTTGCTCATGTATATGTGGGTTTTTTGTTTTTGTTTTCATTTTGTTTTAAAATTCCAAAGCCTTGTCTTCCAGTGCAGGGTGCTTGGTCTCCAAATAGCAAAATTGTTTGGAATGTTTCATGGGTTTGTTGGATAACTGGTCACTTGTATTATACAAAACAAGTCTGTAAATTTTCAGTTAACTGTTGCCATGAACTCATAATTTAAGTGGAACTCTTATTTTCTTGTAAATGAAACTTTGTTTGGTGGTAGTTTTAGGGTCCTGCTGTCTCAACATTGGGTTCCCCACACCTGCCATTTTTTATGAATTTAGGATAAGGCCTACAGGGTCTCACTACATAGTGTACATGAAAATGGTAAATAAAGTAATGGGCAGACAATGTGTGGGGAAACGTTGGATTCTGACTTACAGCCTCCTATCAGATACAGCTGTATCCCTGAAGCCTGCCACCAGATGCAGCTTATCACTTCTTTTTTTTTTACATAGCACCAGGCTCTTCTCATTCCTTTATTTATAATGCTAATATGTTTATTCTTTTTGCACAATTTTATTGTAGAACAAATAGTCATGTGTGAGCTTCGAATCAATTTAGTATCACAGACTCAACTATTACTACCTTGCATATTGATGTCTTAGTGTTAGTTGTGGTAGGTGCAGACATGATATTCTACTTACAAAACCTGGTAGAGCAGATTGCACTATTCACAGGATTAAGAGAATATAGCTGTGCATCTGTCATTTTACTACAGTTTCAATAAATCATACCTTTCGTATTGCAGTCTTCTTAGTGGTTATCCATAGCACTAGAAACACACAGGATGTTCTGTCCACACACTAATAGTGCAAATTTTTCCTCTCATAGAATGACTCAAAAGTAGCTGCATGTTTATCCTAACTGATATTTATATGCAAATATGGTATGATCTTTCCCTTTTTTCCACTTGTACTGTTTAGTCCCATCAGAGATGGCTATTCTAGTGTCATTCAATTATTAGACGTGCTAGAAATCAGCATACAACTCCATCACCGTCCACCACTTCACAATAGTTATGAGTTATTCACGGAAGTTGTTGACTGGAACCTTGTACAGCTCAGCATATCAACATGGCTTTCCTTTTCTTCATGTAATTGTTCTTGTGCTTCTTTTTATTCTTGTTGTTGTTGTTTTGTTTCTTCTTTGTCATTTTCTTCTTCTGCATATGCTTCTACATCTGACTCTGTGTCTTGTTATGCTTATTCTGTTTCCTCTGCTTCTTCTGCATGTGCTGCTATTTCTGCTTCTACTTTGTTTTAAACGTTATATAATTTTCTTGAGAGACAAATATCAGTGGCACAGGTTCAAAGCTGATTAGTACATCAATTTCAATAATTAGTACTGATTAACTGGCAATCGTCCCTGTCCTTATCCATAGTACAAGAAGCAGATAGGGTCTCCTGTCGAAACACTGGTGCACCAATTTTTCTTCTCACAGAATTATGTGTACATTGCACCACATGTGGGCTAAAGGTTGCGGGTATACAAATATGAAATGGTCGTTTCTTGGTATCCCCTTTTTTGTTTAGTCCTGTCAGTGATGTGTATCTATTCGCATTCATTTGTTTGTATGCACAAGGTGGGCAAGGCAATGATCCCCAGAAAGAACAGCAGGTGTTTGAAAGCCACATTTCAATGGTAGAACTCTCAACACGACTATCTCTTTTTGCTGATATTTGTGAAACCAGCAACTGCACCGAAGATAGCAATGTGGTATAGAAGCTTCACACTTGGAATGCATGTCCTTCTGGTCTGCTTCGTTCATATGTTGTCTTGACATCCCAATTGGTACCATCCTGTCTGTGCTTCAGCTTCTGCTTCGGTTTCTCCTTGTGTTTGTTCCGTGCTACTGTTTCTTGTTCTGCTTCTGTTACTGCTTCTCCTTCTTCCTCTGAATCTTGATCTTCCTTTGCTTCCAATTCCGCTTTGGCCTCCACTTCTGCTTCCGTTTTTACGTCTGCTTCGGCCTTCGTTGTTCCTTCATCCACTTCCGCTTCCACTGCTGCTGATTCTGCTTTTATACCTATTTTTGCTTCTCCTTCTGCTTCCCTTTGGGCTTCTGCTTGTTCCAATGAATCATGATCTTCTTCCACTTGCGGCCTTGATTCCACTTCCGCTTCTGCTCTTTTCTTCACTTCCATTTCTGCTTTTACGTTCGCTTCCGCTTGCTTTTTCCTTCTTCCCCTTCCGCTGCTGCTGCTTCCGCGTTTGTACCTGTTTTTGCCTCTACTTCTGCTTGTTCCAATGAATCATGATCTTCTTCCGCTTCCACTCATGCTTCCACGTCCGCCGCAGCTTATCACTTGCCGCTCACCGGTAGCATTTGTATATGAACCTGCAAAGAAGTGATTAATATGGTTTCTGCGCTGTGAAACCTCTGTGCTAATGTTAATGTGCATTTGCAGCTGCTCCCCAGTCCCTCATCATTGCCACAGCCCCACTTCAGATTATCAGGCACTAGGTTCTAGTAAGGAGTGTACAGGCTGATCTCTCATGGTTCACAGTACCATTTGAGTTCCTATGGGCATCTAATGCCACCACTGATCCGACAGGAGACAGAGCTCAAGTGGTGATATGAGTGATGAGGGATGGCTAGAAACAGATGAAGCCTGACTCATTCATACCCAGCCTTCGCCGCCTTTGTGGCCCGGTTCCTAACAGGTCTGGTGGTTTAGGGTCCCTGTTCTAGGTTATGCTTTATATTGACTTATTATTTGTACATAAACATTTATATCTTTTAAGATTCCTTAAAAGGAATTTCTATTTCTGTGGTATCAGTTGTAATGTCTCCATTTTCATTCATTGATTTACATAGTTCAATCTTTTCTCATGTTTCTTGGTTAATCTGCTTCCCTGAAAATAAGACCTAACTGAAAAATAACCATCCTTGAATCATCACCACTATTCAATCACCTTTCCCTATCTGTTTACAGACTAGTCACTGATCAAAAAAACAATGAGGCATAATCTTCCACATGACACTGGAAATCACTATGGTAATGACCAGCACTTATTTCCCCAGTCACGTCTTACTTTGAAGGAAACGTGGAAGCAGTTTGCCAATCTTTTAATCACTTCATAACCCAACCCAGTTTTTCTACTCTCTATTTCATATATTTCTGCTCTTTTCTTATTATTTCATTTTATTTTGGCCAGCTCAGCATAAGGTGCTAGGGATTGAACTGTGGTCCCTGTGTGCTTACCTAAGCAGGCACTTTAGACTACTCAGCTATCTAGCCAGCTCCCAACCTTTTTTTTTCCCCCTGCTCTTTTCTTTCCTGCTAACATTGGATTTAATTTGTTCTTCTTGAGTGATAACATTGTACATTTTCCACCTTTTTCTGATATGGGGTATATTGTTATAAACTTTAAGACCTGCCCTTGCTGCATCCCACAAAGTTTTGGTAGTTTTGTCCATTTTGTTTGCTTCAAGATATGTTCTAGCCGGGAAGATGGTTCAGTAGAAAAAGGACTTCCAAGGGCCTGAGTTCAATCCTCAGTTCTACCAAAAAAATAAAAAAATTTAAAAAGATATGTTGTTTCCCTTTTAAACTACTTCATTGATTGATGTACTCAAGAGCACATTACTCAGTTACTATGTACAATATTACCTCAGTTCATGAACTTAATTCTTTCCATGATTCTGGTCGGAAACCAAATTGGACAAGAACCAAATCAAATTTCCCCATAAGGTCAACACTGAACCATTGCACTTCATTCAGTTCTTGTCCAATTTGGATGGATTTATTTATTTATTTATCTATCTATTTATTTATTTATTTCAGTGCCGGAGATTGAACTCAGGACCTTGTGCTTGCCAGGCAGGTGCTCATTCTATTGAGCTATCTCCCTGGCCATTATTTTTGCCTTTTTGATACAGGGTCTTGCTGTGCAGGTCAGGATGGCCTTGAGCTCACTTTATATCCCAGGCTGGTCTCAACTCATAATACTCCTGCCTCAGCTTCCCCAGTGTTGGGACTATAAGTGTGAGCACCACACCCAGCTTAATTTAGTTTTGATTCAGCTTTATCCCCAGTTTTCCAGAATTGTGGAAAGAATTGTTTGTAAGCCAAGAAATCACTGCATTTGTGAATTTTCTTAAATTCTTCCTATTATTGATTTCTATTCTCATACCATGGTGATTTTAAAAGATACTTTATATAACACTCAAGACTTGTTCTGTGGTTGGTTTCACATATGATGTATACTGGCAAATGTTTTGTGTGTGCTTGAAAATAATATATATTCTGTGGTTGTTGGATAAGTCAATACTCTGAAGTTCAAAGATGAGACCAGGTCATGTCTTAGGAGCAAAAGTAGTTCAGTGTTGGTAGGAAGTGTGCACTGAAGAGATATGAAGCTAGAAGCCAGAGCATGGATTCCTTAGGTTAGTTTAAGGAATTAGTACTTATCTTCAAGGCAGTGTGATCCCTTAGAGACACCTGAGTGCTTGTTTAGCAGTTAAGAGTGCCAATCCCAGCAATTCTTAGTACATAGGAGATGCACACATTCCCCGAAGCCAAGTCCTCTCGCCTTTGGCAGGGGTGCCCTCAGCTGGCCATCACATTCCCAAGCGGGGTTCGAGCTTTGCTTAAACTTTTTTATTCACATTCTAGACGTCCTTCCCAACACAATTCTGTGTGGTAAGAAGGGTTTCTGGAAAACCTGAAGTAATCATTTTCCATTTTATGCTCAATAATGACTTCTAATGTACCAAACAAATCAAGTGTATAAGGCTAAGTACATATAGAAATCCTAACTAAAATAATCTCCATCTTTAGTCTCTTGCTGCAGCAACGCAAGTGGGAACACCAGGAGCTCAGGCTTGGAGCGAGACACTTCGGATTGTTTTAAGAAAATGGTAGACAAACCAGACATGGGGGAAATCGCCAGCTTCAATAAGGCCAAGCTGAAGAAGACAGAGATGCAGGAGAACACCCTGCCGGCCAGACACCATTGAGCAGGAAAAGTGGAGTGAGATTTCCTAAGAGCCCAGAGAATTCCCGCCCCTGTCATCTCCAAGACCCCCCCAGTCATGAGATGGAGGAAGAGCCACTTGCAAGATGGACACGAGCCACAAGCTGCACTGTGAACCCAGGCATTCTGCGTCAATGCCACCAGCCCATGGGTCTCTGAGGGGGACCCCCCACACACCGGACTGCCAAATTCTCTGGTTTGCCCTGGGATATTATAAAAAATTATTTGTAAATTGAATGAAAATAAAACACATCTCGTGGCATGGTACAATCAATCAATCAATAAAATAATCTCCATCTTTGAATAGGTCACCTAATTCTGAGCACTCTGTTCAACTTGAAACTAAATTGCACATTTGATCCAGTTTACAATTCTTAAATATGTGGGACTGAGTCCACTGCAGTAGTACCGGGTACTTTCTCACTGTTTTCCAAGGAAGTGCTTATTCCACTGAGCCATCTCCTCAGCCCCAGCCACTGTTTTCCAAACAGGTATCTTTACAGCACAACTTCTGAAGCATTTATTATAAAAACTCCTTTTTTTATGACTATGTATGTGATATAACTCAATGTCTAGCTCAATTGGTTTTTCAAAGAGCATTATACCATTCTCCTATCAGTTGAAGTTTTTGACAAACTGTAGTCCACTGGCATTCCTGATTTCCAGCTATTCATTTTTTTAAAAAACAGGGCTTCATTACAGAATTGGCTGGGTTGTACTTTGGCCCAGACCTGAGAATCCAGAAAGGCCATTACAAATCCTTCCCAATTGCATCAGGAAGAGCTTCGTTCTTATTTTCATTCTTGCATTAAGTCTTCCAATTCACTCTACCTAAAAATTATTACACAATTTCATAGAAAATTTCCCCTCCTTTCCCCAGTACTGAGAATTGAACTCAGGGCATTATACTGAGTTATATACCTACTCCGTTTTTATTTGGGACAGGGTCTCACTAAATTGCCCAGGCTGGGCTCAAACTTGCAACTCTCCTGCTTCAGCCACTCAAAAGTGCTGGGATTATAGGCATGCACCACCATGCCTAGTACAGGAAATCTTATTCCCTGCTGACCCTTTGAAAAATTTCCTTTGTGAAGACAAATTATAATCTCCACCAATGTAGTTTTGGGGGGTTATCATATGGTTTTGGGGCTCAAACCCAGGACCTACTGCATGCTAAGTACTGTACTAGTAAGCTACACCTAGCCACAAACTAGTCTTATTCATCTCAAGACAGTGACCCACAGCTCATCCCCAAGTGTTCTTGAATGAGAGCATTTTATGCCTTCCTGTTAATTTGCAAGTGCATAATCTCATTTAGTTCATTGTACTGGACACAGGCATAAGACAGATCTAGCTGGTCAATCCGGAAACACGTGACTAGTGTTTGGATTACAGTAGGCAGAATTATAAAATGGCTCTTCACCATGTCCCAGTGCAAGCCCTCAATGAGATCAACTTGTGATTATTACATGATAAAGGTGATTTGTAAAGGTAATAAGATTACAATAAATCAACTTTGATCTAATCAAAAGCAACATTACAGTAGGCCTGATATAATCACACTCTTTGAAAAAAAAAAAAGTACTTCGTCTGGTTATAGCAGAATAGGAAATCAGTCTCAGTATGATCTAGTACATGCTGGCAGTTTGAAGACAGAGGGGCCATATGATGAGATATGGATGTCTTCCAGGAGCCGAGCAGTGCTGACAGCCAGTGAGAAAAGATCTAATTTGTACCAACAAATCCAACGAGCTCAGACACAAGTTCTGCCCTCAAGAGATCCCAGAGAATAGCTATCCTGGCTCTCAGCAAGACTTCGGCTTTGCAAGACCCTAAACAGAGAATCCACTTTTTTTTTTTTTTTTTTTTTGGCGGAACCTGGGGCTTGAACTCAGACCCTTGCAATTGCCAGGTAAATGCTTCTTCTACTGAGCCAATCTCCCTGGCCCACAGAATCCCTTCTTACCGATCCTGTTAGGGCTTCTGACCTACAGAACTATGTGATAACAAACAAAACCTGGGGTGATTTGTTAAACAGCAATAAAAACTTGTTGTAATCATTCCATAACAGGAAGCTGTTTTCTTTAAGGACCAAATTCTGGCCAGGCATGGTGGTACACACCTGTAATCCCAGCACTTGAGAGGCTGAGACAGGAGGATCATTCTTTGAGACTAGCCTGGGCTACAAAGCAAGGTCAAGGCCAGCCTGAACTGAATAGGGAAATCCTGTCTAAAAAAAACAAACAAACAAACAAAAAACCTACCAAATTCTGCAATTACAGCAGGATTTTTAGTAACTCATTCACTATTATGTAAGCTTTCCTTGGCATTTTACTTTTCTGAATCTGTTCTTCTGCTTTTCTTTTCAGTGTCCATAGGAAAACTGTCCAGGAAAAAAAATTACACCCAAATTTAATTTTTACATTTGAAAACAAGATAAATTAAGGTCCTAACAATAAGAAAAGAAAAAAAAAAGTGGAAACAGCTTTTGTAAATGGGAAGGGTGGGAGGGTAGGGGAATGGAAAACAACCAAATTATGTATCATACAGTTACAAATTCTCTATGATGAATGTGATCATGGTGTATCTAAAATGCAACAATAAAATGATTTAAAAAAAATTAAGGTCCTAAGACTCTACACCTTACAATATTGCCTTTATACTAAACACCTTATAATAAACCCACAATGATAAATAGGATAAATTCATCTGTGACCAAAAAGGTCTACATGCATGCCAAAAAATTTGTAAAAATCAAGAAAATAATCAGACATTAAAATTATGGGCAATGGGGCTGGCCAGATGGCTCAGGGGACTAAAGCACATGCTTAAGCAGATGCAGGGACTGGGGATCCCTAGTGTGTCACCCCCAGGGCACACTGAGACTTGCAATTGAGACTGGGTGTGGGTGGTACGCACATATAATCCCAGCACTTGGAAGGAGGCTGAAAACAGGAGAATCACTATGCGTCTGAGCTACATAGTGAGACTCTGTACTAAATACATTAAAATAAATAAAATAGAATTATGGGTAAATTCTTATTTGAAGTTGTGGTCTCAACTTGGATAGCCATCAAATAAAAATGTACACTGAGTCAGAAAATTACTTTAATAGTTATAAAATGTTTTTTACACAATCAGTATAAAATAGCAGTTTGATTATTTCATAATTATCAGAATTACTTAGACATGAGGCTAAATGGGGCTGAGATCAACATGAGGCCTTGGACTGTTGGCTCAGATACCATCCTGGGAAGCCCATCCTGATGGCTCTGTCATGCTCAGCTTTGGGGAGATGAACCGGTCCTTTAAAACAATTTCTTTCTTTACTCAGTCTTTGGAGGCTTAAAGTGAATTCGGCAGCGTTCGTTAAATACCTAAGATGTTTAAAAAGAAGTAAAAGCATTGAGTCATCCTGCACAGATAAGTCCTGAATTCAAACTCACTCTGATATATTAAGAAGGTTTCAGCATTTTTGTTCTGGGTCAACAGATTTTAAAAAGAATTATTTCCTCACCAGGTCAAACTAGGTATTAACTATACAAAAGGCCTGAATCCCCATTCACAAAACAATTTTAATATTTTTATAAGATTTAAGTTCTATAAAGAAAAGTCAAGACCTAGCAATTCAGAAACTAACAAATACCTGAGTGCCATGTTCTAGACATTTTGAATTTAAGTTTCAAGATAAAGCTTTTCTTCTTTTTAAAAATGGATTTTGCCAAGATATTTGTACTTCTCTAAATGTTTGCCAAATCCTCCTCTTAAGTATGTATACTTGCTGGCTAGCCCAGGTTTTTGCTAAATTACATGACTTTATGTATTTTTTTTTTGTTCTGTTTACTTTGCTTCCTATGTCAGAACAGCATATCCTGAGTGGTAAAAGCGTGTTTTATGACTAAATATTTGTAATAAATGTCTGTATTAAGCACAAACTGTATTTGTACATGTCTGTAACCCTAGTTACTTAGAAGGCTGAGGCAGGAAGGTCACAAGTTCAAAACCACCCTGCACAACTTAAATCCTGTCTTAAAAAGAGCAGGAATGAGTTTCAGTGGTAGAATACCCCTGGGTTCCATTCCCAGTACTGTAAATATATACAGTACATATAATGAACTGAAGTGCTTAAAAATAGAGGAAGAAAGTTTTATATTCTGATATGAAAGGATTTCCAGCCACACAGTAATGGCAAAAAAACCAAAATGTGGGCAAAACAATTCTTTTTGTATAGCAAAGGGGGGGATATGCACATACATAGATGCAAACATATGAAAAAATATACCACACTTGCAGAGGGGAGGAGATGGTTAAAGGAGAGTGGTGAGTGGCACAATTTTTAATCTTATGTATCTTTTAATATTTAAAAACATTTCACAAAAAATTTGGATCATGTGTCTAAATTTTTTTTTTAATCTAAAAGAAATTACAAGAATTTCTTCTATACTCCACTGATGTTAAGAAATAAACTGTTTTGAAGGTTCAAGAAAGTACTTATATTGGGGGTTGTTGGTTATCACATTAGAAAAATTGATACAAGGGAGCTTCTAAGATAATACCTGGTATTATGCAAGTTCTTAGGGAGATACATAATGCTTCTTTTATTAACAGTCTTTAAACTCTATACTATGCCCTTTTTGGCATGTGTATCTCAGTTAAAAGAAAACACGTAAAAATTATGTAACTGTCTGGCTTTTTAACTTTGTAACTCATCTCACCCCAGTTTCCAGCCCTGACATTTCTACAAGAGACCAGAACAGCTTTCAAATTAGTGGTCTGGACACACTGGCTGGCCTTTCCAGACCCTCTTCCAAAATGATGTCATCATCACTTCTACCAGCCTACTGCACTTTGGCCAGATTTTCCTCTTTTTAAAAGACGACTTCACTTCCTGAGTAGGGACAGAGCCCACCTTCTTTAAAATCTCATAGAAAGCTGGGCGTGGTGGTGCATGCCTGCAATCCCAGCACTCGGGAGGCTGAGACAGGAGGATTGTTGTGAGTTTGAGACCAGCCTGAGCTACAAAGTGAGCTTAAGGCCAGCCTGAACTGCATAGTGAGACCCTGTCTCAAAAAAAACACAAAAGAAAAAAAAATAAAATCTCATAGAGTCCCTGACTTGATTTTTTGTTATGCAATATATAGGGAAAAAAAGTCAGACTTATCTTTTTGTAAGCTAGCAATATGCAGTGACCAACTACAGTAATGTAAATGTTCTGAGAACATTTAAGGTAGTCTTAGGCTGTTACAATGTTTGGTAGTTCAACTATATTAGATGCATTTTCAACTAAAGATATTTTCAATTTACCAAAGGTTTCACTGGGATATAACTCCATTTACATGAAGAACATCTAGGGTATCAAATCCAAACACACTTTACCCTTCCAACTACATTTTATATGTGTCACTACACTCTGCACTTGGTTCTACAAGCTAGAAGTTCACTGTGGCCCTTGTCTATCCCACTCTAAGAGTATTACTTCTTCAGAGAACACAAATGGACCAATGTTGCCAAAAATTTTTTCAAGCAGACACACCTTACCATGTTGGCAGAAAGGGCAAGTACAGGAAATTTTACTAAATGAGATAAAGAAGTAAGATAAAGCAAAAACAGTATGGATTTGAAACAATTTATTCATGGCTCAGCATGTTGCTATACTTTTTTTTTCTTTTTTTCAAGATTGATGTAAACCGGGCATGGTGGCGCATGCCTGTAATCCCAGCACTCGGGAGGCTGAGGCAGCAGGATTGTTGTGAGTTCAAGAACAGCCTGAGATACAAAGTGAGCTTAAGGCCAGCCTGAACTGCATCTCCCTGTCTCAAAAAGCAAAAAAAAAAAAAAAAAAGATGGATGTATTTAATGACACCGGAAAATAATATTTTATGAAACAAATTGGTAATAAGTAGAAGATAACTTCCTTATTAAAAAAAACTTAAAAATATGAACATGCATATAAAAACTAGACTATATACCGAAATTTTAACAGAATTACCTGTTTAGTGTTTACTATTTTCCTTTTTGTTTTTGTGTATGCATGTGTATGTGCAAAATAGTTATTTCTGCAATGAACAAAAGGCACTGAAGAGAAAGTTACTAAATGCCAGAGTTAGAATTCAAGATGCCCAGCAGTCAAATTCTGTTACCAAAGAAAGACACAGTAGGGAGACAGAAGTCATGTCTAGCACACTTGTATTCTTATTTTCTTATTGGAATAGTATTTATCTAGTAGTTCCTCTACATTTGGTGTTTTCTACATAATTACACTGAATGAAACTCTAGGAATATCAACTGGTACAACAGCAAAACAATGCTAGGTAGAAAAAATTCTAGTTTTTGGTTCAGCTAACCTCATTTAATAAAATTCCACTAGTTAGCTTCAAAGGAAAAAACCAAGTTTCACTCTTCAGATTTAATAATTTGCCTTTCAGAAGTTTTCACATTTGAAGATTTGAAGTTTTGGGAGGAGGAAATAAATACACTTTGGGGCTAGGGAGATAGCTCAGTAGATTAAGCACTTGCCTGGCAAGCACAAGTGAGTTCAATCCCTGGTTCCACAAAAAAAAAAAAAAGGAAATGAATGTACCTTTTCAGAAAACCAAAGAAAAAGTAAAAATGTGATTTTTTTACTTTAATTTATAAAATACTGGGTTCTGGTCCTTCAAGCTAGTGCTTATGCAGATGGCAATAAGGAGACTAAAGAAGACAGAAAATTTCTGAGCAGCTCTATTACTCGAAGCTAGCAAAAGTACACATAATAAAGTTTCATGAGGAAATTAACAGCATGCTACTGATACGAAGATTTATGGAACATTAACTACATGCAAAAGGATAATTTTAATAAATAACCTCTCTGGGGCCAGGGAGATGGCTCAGTGGAATAAGCACTTCCTTGGCAAGAGCCTGAGTTCAATCTCCAGTTCTGCAAAAATAAATAAATAAATATCCTCTCTGAAGGGTCTCAGCTAACCAGGATTAAAACTCTATCACTACAAACATGTACCAATAAAAGTAAAGTTTTTACATGATAATTTTCTATTATCATGGCTAGTCACAGAATTCTACCATCTGTCTGTAAAGCACTTTGACACTAAGGCTGTAGGGAAGGAAAACAATATCTCCTCCCAGTCCAAGCAGCAGGTGGGAGTCCTCAGCTGCTTGTCAGGATGACCTCTATAGACCACAGAGCCTTCCTGTACTCTTTATGTGCCCTGTGGTTTGGTTGTTTTGGTACTGGAAATTGAACTCACAACTTTGCACTGACCAGGCAGGCGCTGTGCCACTGAGCGCTATCCCTAGCCCCGAGGCCCCCTCTCTTGGTGGCCTTGTCTTGTTCAGTTGCCCTCCTGCTTCTCTCCAAGAACAGAATTATTTTATACCTTCCAGCTCCTGTCATTTACCACTTCTTCAACATTCAGTTCTGACTGCATCCATTTCAACTGCAAGAAAGGGAAAATAATCAAGTTATAAAATGTGAAGAGCTAAAACAAAACACTATTGTCTTCCCAACAAAATCAGCTACTGCTCTTGGATCCTTAATTGCTAACACTGTAAAGTTGGATATTTCTTTCACCCCCTTCTCCAGATTGAATCAAATGTTAAATCTTATAAAATGATGGTTCTCAAGTTTTCTTGATCATAATCACCTTGAAAGCTCTTTAAAAAAAAAAAAAAAATCCCAAGGCCCAAACCAGTTCAAAAAAATAGATACGTGCCCAATAAACATGTATTTTAATGGTGGCTGGGATGGAACCTAGGATATTTCATCTGCTGGCCATTGAGCTAAATCTCTAGGCCATATATTTATATATGTGTATGTGTGTGTGTGTGTGTGTGTGTGTGCGCGCACGTGTGCCTGGTGGTACTGAAAATTGAACCCAGGGCTTCTGAGCTATAGTGCCAACCCTTTGTATTTTTAAATTTTAAAAGTCTTGTTAAATTGCCCCAGAATAGGCTCCAATCTGAAGTTAGAATCTTCCTGCCTCAGCCCCCCTGGAGTGATAGAATAACATAAGTTTATGTCATCACACCTGACTTCTTTTGTTTTTTAACCCAGTCTCATTCAAGTATAAAGAAACATAAATTGGGCATAGTGGTAGAGCATGCCTATAATCCCTGCACCCTGAAGGCCTTGATAGCAAAACTCATAACATTCTTAGTCACAACTGATAAAAGGGACTTGAAAAGAAAGTAGCCAGATCCTAAAGAGGCTTTGAAAATATTCAGGAACTAGGAAGAAAAACATGAACTACAGGTTCAAACTCCCAAGATTCTAAAACCAGGATGATTTCTCCAGACCAAAGTTAAGAATCCAGGCCAGATTCAGAAAGACAAGGTCTGGCAACTGTAAATCTGATACATAGGCCAGAGTCAGCCCAATTAGGAATGTAGGTTGGGCATAAATAAGGCTTGAGAAATCTGCATGCAACACTCACAAGAAGGAAAATTGGGCTCTTGTAAACTTCCTTCCTGGATTCTGAACATTAAAACACAGTATATAGGGAAGGGAAGACTGTTTCTAAATGGTCCTGTGATATGTTGTAGTAACAAGCCCAAAGAGTCCCCTAAACAACCTCAGTTTCATAAGTGAAAAAACCATACAGACTTAGAATCATTAAAGCCTCTATCTGACTGAAAACCTGAACTGCCTGCCAAAAAAATCATCAAAAAAGGGAATGAAAAGACAATTTCAGAGAACATGCTGTACTAAAATGCCACTAAGACAGTCTCTGTAACTGCTCTCAAGTACTTCAAGAGATGTTTGTGCAGAAAAGGATTTAGATTGTATAACCCCAAGAGCTTTAAACTGTATAACTCTAGAGGGAGGATTAAGAAGTGGCATTTACATATTACAGGGAGCCAAGTTTTTGCAATATATAAGAAAGTCTTTAAACCAGAACTGTCCAAAAAGAGAAAGCACTGACACAAGAGGGAATGAGTCTTCTGCCTTCCTGTCCCTTACATAGTGACAAAGAAGAGAGAATCCATTGGTTGGAGATATGACTTGAATGTAGATGTCTCCCTACCCGCATCCCAGTGTTATGGAGTCATAAGTGAGGCTCTTACAGATGTGCCTGGATCTGTAAAAGTGTGTGATGCTGGGATTAAGGGTGTGTGGTTACTAGACCAGTCTACTGATTGGTTTGGCATCATTCTGGGTGTGGATAATGGGAAGGCCTATCTTGTGTGGGTAGCCTAGAAGGGATAAAGACAGAGGCAGGCTGCTGATTCTTTGCCTTCTGCTCACCATGAACTGTTGTCCCCCTCCCATGTGCTACCCTACCTCAGAGCTAGCTGACTATACAGTGAAACCGCTACAAACTGTGAGCCAAATAAATCTCTCCTCCTTTAATTTAGGGTGGTGGCCGTTTTGTCTCAAGAAGAAAAGTAACTAAGACGGTGATCTGACAAAGAGAACTCATGCAACAGAGTTCTTTGGACTCAAAATCGAAAGAAAAGGAACTTCTTTGTACCAGCCAATATGCTCATTCTTACATATATAATCTTCAACAAAATGAAAACAAAGGTTATATCTATCCCATTTTACAGACTGAAATCTCAAGTTTCAGAGAAATTAATTTAACAGGTTACAAAGCCACCAAGGTAGATGGGATTTACTTCCTCTGAGCTTTATAATCATTTTTTGTTTAGAACACTGCATACATTGTGACCGATTTATAATAAAATTGGTTGAGTGTCATCAAACTGTCACCTCTGAAATGCTTGTTTTTGAAGCTCTGGGTACTAAACAGGTAACCTTCCTCTGAAAGGTCACTGACAGGTAACCACAGTTTAGTTCCAGCAGGAAGAATGCTTTTTCTGAGCTATGGATTCAGGTAGACAATAGGATCTTTTAGGCTGACATCTCTGAATAAAAATAAGATATTCAAGTTATCAGAACTTGACTACTAGTCACAATTTCATGTAAAGAAATTGACTGAGTTGGAAGGGATGGGTTAAAGTCCAAGATCTACCAGTTACAAGTCTGTGACTCTGGGTTGTCAGTTTATGTCTCTGAGTCCTGTTTCTTTGGTGTGAAAATGAAGATACAGAGGTAGAACATCTCAAAGAGCTTTCTTTCTGGTTCTACTACCTTCATAGAAAACTTGGAAAAATCCCCATGTTTCCTTATTTGCTTATGATCTACTTCTGTATGACTTGTGGTTGCCCTCCAGTCCTATGCATTATCAGGCTAGAGAGCAAACTTTACAAGGACTCACTGATTGATTTCCAAACCCCTCCTTGCAGGCTGATCTTGTTTATTCTTTCAGGGCCCTAAAAGCAAAGGGGCAAATCGGAGAGCTGAGCAAACTGTGGGACACTCCCACAAACTCCTACACATGCTGTGGTTTGGATTTTGAACTTTGCTCTTCCCTAGCAAGAGTCACACTACTCTGACTAAATTTGCAAATATCGATTTTTTAGTTTCTGATGTAACAGTGTGACCCTGCAGTTTCCTTCGTTAACACCTCCAAGAAATACAAAACTCAAAGTTACCTAGACTTAGACCAGTTTTACATTAGTATGTATGCCTTCATGTACACTGAAGGCAGGGCAAGATGAAAATGTCAGTTTAAGTTCATCATCAGAGGAGCCTACCATTGTTTGATGAATGAGCAAATACAGAAAATAGGCCTAAAGCAATAGTCATGAACACAGAACAGCAAAGACAGTGGCTGTAACCTGTGTCTAGGGAGACATAAGGAACTAGTAAGATAAGAGGAAGCACAGCAGCCCAGCCTACCCATCCTGGGCAGGCACAGGAACAGACTTCTCTAAACAAAGTGCAAATTTCACAACTGCCAGGTAGGAAAGTGTGCTTCCATTCCACACTGGATGTTACCACAACACAGAAGGATCCATAAGTCACCTCTGCTGTGCCACCTTCAAACACAGACAGAATTTTTCATTAACTGGACAGTGGTCATGAAAGGAGAAGTTCCTGTTCTTAGGAAATAACAAATGTATTTAAGGTTAAAGGGGTACAGTATGTTTAGCACACTCTCAAAATTGTTCAGGAAAAGTGTGTGTGTGTGTGTGTGTGTGTGTGTGTGTGAGATGTGTGTGTATAGTCTAGAGTGGGAGGAAAAGAGCAGGAAAAAGTAGAGATGGTGAAGTGCATGAGCAGGAGGGACAAAAGGGAAGCAAAAAGAGAATATAGGTAAAGGGAACATGGGAATTCCTTACACTATCCTTACAAACTTACTGCAAGTTCGAAATTATACAAAACAAAAGGTTAGAAAAAAAAAAAAAAAGGGTTAGATTAGACCTAATGGTCCCTTAAAAAAAAGATGGCAATGCATTTCACATGGTAAAATGCAGCTGACATCTGTGTCTGTGGGTTCTATAACAATTGGAGATTAAAAACATTTTAGGAGCCAGGCGTGGTGGCTCATGCCTGTAATCCCAGCACTCAGGAGGCAGAGGCAGGAGGATTATTAGGAGTTCGAGACCAGCCTGAGCTACAAAGTGAGTTTAAGGCCAGCCTGAACTGCAGAGTGAGACCCTGTCTCAAAAAAGACAAAAAACAAAACAAAAAAACATTTTAGGAGAAAAAATTGTACTGAAAGAATATAGACTTTATTCTTAGTATTTCCTTAACACAGTATAATAATGACTTAAACAGCATTTACACTGTATTATATATTATAAGCAATCTATAGGTGATTTAAGGTGTAAAAGAGGATTATGTAAAACTATGCCATTTTGTATAAGGAACTTGAATATCAGTGGGTGTTGATATCCCTGATGGCTGGTGTGTAGGGTCCTGGTGACTGCTATATACCACAATGTTTTATTGACATGTCACATACAAAGAGCTATAAATGAACAGTTGTAGATTAACTATATGTTGAGGTCCATACCGTATCTACATTTATGGGTAACTTGAGAAAAGCCTTCCTATTTATCTCTGGTAAGTTCTTGCTATTTTCTGCTGGGATGTTGAATAAAGTAGAAAAAAGGTAGCTTAAAAACTGTCAAGATCTAGGGGCCAGGGAGATGGCTCAGTGGAATAAGCGCTTCCCTGGCAAGTGCACGGGCCTGAGTTCAATCCCTGGTTCTGCCAAAAAAAAATTAAATAGCTCATTTGTAAAAAACTGTCAAGATCTGTAACTACCTTTATATAGGTATAAAAGGAAATAAATCTTACATAATAAGGTATTAATATAATCAAACTACATTTAAATAGTACTGTATTTTTGGCTGTTTGGGTATTCTGAAGTTAAATAATCTGTATATTTCAGAGATAACAATTTTCAATATAAAACCACATTCAGAAATATTTCAGGAGGGCACAGCAGCACATGCCTATTATCCTAGCTTCTTAGGAGACAGAGTAGGAGGACTGCTCTACGCCAGCTTGAGCAGTTTAGCAAGACTGTCTCAACATGAAATTTCAGTTTTTTGAGGAGTCTCTCCACTGCTTTCTGTAGTAGTTATACTAGTTTACAATCCTACCAACAATGCAAAAGGAACATTCCTTTTCCCCCACATCTCTGCCAGCATTTGTTGCTTCTGTGTAACTAATAACAGCCCTTCTGACTAGGGTAAGATAGTCTCAGAGTTTCTAATTTGCTTTTCCCTAATGGCTAAAATAATGAACATTTTTTTCATGTACTCACCACACACTCAAATATGTTTTATTTGTGTGTGTGGTGGAATATACATATAATTCCAGGCTCAGGAGTTTGAGGTAGGAGAGGCCACCAGAACTATATAGTGAGATCTGGTCTCCAAAAAGCAAAGGCTCTGGGTTTAACCCCAGCAACCCCAACGTGTATGAAGCAATGCCATTTCCATGTAGCAACCCTTAGCTGTGCACTGCAAATGCACACCGATTTTTTTTTTTTTAAATGAAAGATCTGGAGATGATGTTCAGTGGAAGAGCAAAAACCTGGATTCAAATCCCAATGAGAAGGGAGGGACTGAGGAAGGGGAAAGAAAATTTCGTCCCAAGTTAAGCCTCAGAAAATACAGACATGATTTTCTCAAAGTTTCTGATATGGTGATAGTTTATGTCAATCCTTTCTTTGTAACAGTGAGAAACACATAATTGAATGGAAATAAAAATATGATTACATGCCTATTTTGCTTAAAGCTGCTACAAAGCATCTGTTCATAAAATGCCATTAACTTACCAAATACCACCTAAATGTAATAAAAATAAAGTTCACTAAAGCTGAAAAACTAATCTCCTGGCCATTGTTTTTTTAAGTAATGATCATATTTTATTCTAAATTACACATATTAAAACGAGCTTTTTTTTTAAACTTATTTTTGTAGTACTGAGGACTAAACTCAGGACCTTACACATGCTAAGCAAGTATTCTACCACAGAGCTACATTTCTAGCCCTTTATTAACACCGAAACAAGGGCTTGGTAAATTACCCAGGTTAACCTTGAACTTGTGATCTTCCTGCCTCAGCCTCCTAAGTAGCTGGGATTTCAGGCATGCACCACAACCCTGAATTAAAAAAAAAAAAAAAACACACCTATTTTGAAGGCTATGATGCCTGAGAAATGTAAATTCTGTTTGACTTACCTTTGTCTGCTCTTTTCTAAGTTGTTTTAATAATGTTAAATCATCCAAATTCTTTTCTCTCTCTTCTCGGAGGTTTTTTACTACTGCTGAGGTCTGGGCTATACAATTTTTTATGACTCTGTCCCTACTGGCATGAGCTGCCATCAACTGAAAAAACAAAAGAATGAAAGGAGGGAAAAATCGCATCAATTTATTACATTTCATTGTTAAAAAAAAAAAAAATCCTTGAGACTTCAAGAAATTTAGTATGTCTAAACAATTTTTAAAAATACAATTTATGACTTTATGAAAAATTGTGTTGAATCAGAAAAAATTCCTAGAAACAGACTGAAACAGTACGTTGGGGGCGGGGGGGGGGTCTGAGGCCTGAGCTGTCTGTTCTTCATTATAACCTAGTACTTTCTGCTCCTCTTTCCTGTACTGCCCTGCTGGGTTTTTCATTTCAGTTCCTGTCTCCTCTGATCTTGTCACTCCCTACTGCCCCACCAATTTGTCCATTCTACAACTACTCTTTGCTATTTTCTTCTCTTTTTTGGCCCACATTTTTTTTTCCTGGTCTCATATTGTCAAAAAGGGGAAGATGTAGGGAAGCTCTTAGTTACATGACAAGGAAAAACAAGGAATAGTTTATTTGCCTATGTAAGATGGAGCCTTTTTGAAGACTGTACAGTGAAGCCATTGATAACAGCAACTTATATACAAGCACACATTAGTGGTGGCACCAAATGTGTTGGATGAAAGTAAGGCTAACTGAGAGACAGCTCTGTAATGCCCTTCCTCTCCATGTGACAAGTCTAACAAAAACAGTTCATTTGCTTTCTGTAGTTTGATTAGCAAAGTAATGGTCAGGTTTTACACACTATCCTACAAGCACAGCCAAATTCTGATGACATTAAGCATTTGCATTTGTAAAGCACATATAAGTTCATGGAATTTTTACTGTCAGTAATGATTTCTATGTTTACCTTTGGAATAAAGAATGTAATGCTAAGATTGAAGTCCAATAAAGGGGACTATTTTATTTTTACTATGAGTTTTGAGATTTGAAATTTCTAAAATCATCAGAATAACTTAGATTTTGAAGAATGAAAATACCTCCATTAGCTACAGAAAGAAGTTGGCTCAGGAACTAAAGTAACTCAGGTGGACCACTAAACAACTTGAATTACACTGACGTTTCAACTGAGACAATATTTAAGGAACTCAAAATAAATTACAATAGCACCAAATGCTGCTAGTAACAGTACAAATCCTTATCTGTTAAAAGTTAGTGCTTTATACATATTAGTTAACTTAATTCTCTAACAACCCTATGATCTTGGTGCTAGTATATTTCACAATATGAAAACTGAGGCAAAGAGGTTATATAATATATTCAAGGCCACCCAGTTAGGAAATAGAAGAGGTGAGGTTTACTCTAGGTCTGAATCTATGTTATACCCGTAGGTTAATAGGAAGACTGCAATTAAAACAACTGAATGGTAGAGATATTAAGTATATTGGTAGTGCAGTAAGAGAAGGTACTATGTGACCACAGATTTCTAGTTCTTTAATCAGAGACCCAAAGAAACTAAATGAACTTTCAAACATCTTCACAGTATATTAGGACTAGGACCTCTCCTCCTGATTAATGAACTCTACTCAGGAAGGGCCATACCTCAAAATGATCTAAAACTATAAGACTCATTTGATCACTCAAAAAAATGACATATTTTAATATAAAAACAAACCAAAAAGCAGCAGTTAATACTCTAAATTTGATATAAAAAGCTTGTCTGAAACTATTTTTTTCATATTTGTATTTTATATAATATTTTCATGAATATGACTAGGAATCCAAACTGTACTGTGACAGTACAGCTCAAAATACTGAGCATCATTTGAACTTTAGCTTTCAACTCATTGAAAGGGTTACAAGTGAGCAAATTATGAAAAATATAGGCATCATCATTTCCTTCTGCTTTTGGACATTAAAGAGATAAGGAGGCAATGACCAGATCTGTCTTTGAGAAATCAAAGCCTCAGTAGGAAATGACAATTTTTCTGTGGCTTGCCTTCTCTCCCACCTGCCATACACTTCTATTTCTCTTCCTGATAAATGAAGAGATAAAAGAATTGAAGAGCTTTAACCCTTCCTTACATCAACTGTCTGGCTTCTTAAGCTGGACTCATCATATTCCTTATTCTTGCTGTTTACTGTCCTGCTCTTCCCCTCATTTCTCTAAGTTACAGGCTGAAAATTAAGAAGCCAAAGAATGACTCATTCCATTCTTTAGAACCATTTTTTCACTGATTTGGGCATAAGGGCACAGATCAATTTAGTCTGTAGAAACCAGATCAAAATTTTTGTATCTCCTCAGATGTTGGCAAGGAAACATGAAAATGACAATCATTTTTCACAGTTTAGACATATGTGAAAATATGTTTGCCTGCAAAGAAACATACAAAGAAGCACAAAAGTGAGACTCAAAAGATACACTTACAGACTCATACAGTTGTTTACAGGTTTGGCTGGCATCAATTTTCCCTGCAAAGGAAGCTGTTGGAACCGTAGTGTTTAATTCATGTACTATTCTGTCATCAATTGTCCTCATCACCTTGAGTAATTCCTATATGTATTTAAAATAAAAGAATATAATCTGAATGAAAAGTTCAGTGATAGAAATTAAGTATTTAAGCAAAAAATAAATACTTGGATATTTTACAACCCTATAATTTAGAAGGGAAAATGAAGCTAAATATAGTGCAATCGACTCTGGATATAGCTCAGTGACACAGCACCTGCCTGACAAGCAAAAAGGTCCTGAGTTTTATTCTCGATACAAACAAAGTACAATCATAAGAAGAAAATATTTATTACAAGGAGGAGAGGCAGGTAACATAATTCTAATAGTAGGAACTGAGTCTGTCTCAACTTTGATCATCTTAAGAGTTAAGACTATTTTACTCATTTAAGTTCCATTTGTTGGCACAGTGTTTAGCAAATAGCACCTGTCTCTCCAACTCTGTTATACAGACAAAAAAGGCTTCTCCTGAGCACCATGCATTCTCCCCAACCACCAAAGTAACTGCTTGCTCTGTTCCTTCTATACCTGCCATGTAAATCATAGTGCTAGACAGAACATTTCTGGAAAAATGAGAAACCATCAGTAATCATTAATATACTGAAATTAAACTATATTTTAGATGTTCATTTTTACTACAACTGTATATTATTTTTGTGATACAAATAAATAATCTGACATGCTATTAGAGAAAAAATAAGATTATTGGTTTTCTTATTAATGGAACAAGTAGGAATTAGTTGTAATTTCCTTAAGTAGCCCTACCTCACATTTCTCAAGCTCTCCCTGTCCCCAGGTTTTCAACTTCTCCTAACCTGGCTCAAAAGCTCACATCTGATCCCAGGCACTCAGGAGGCTGAGGTATGAAGATCATAAATTAGAGATCAGCTTGGAAAATTTAACAAAGTCCTATCTCAAAGATTCCCTGTGTATTTTTTTTTTTTAAATATTTACTTATTTGGTACAGGGTCTCACTACACTTCTCAGACTCACAGTGATCCTCTTGCCTCAGCCTCCCCAGCTCTGGGATTACAGGCATGCGCCACTACACCCCCTTTCAGCGGTCTGCACAGCATGCCTGGGTTCCAGAGCCAGTATGGCATGTGGTACCAGGGATGGAATCTGGGTCTTTGAGCTTGCCAGGCAGGTGCTTAGACCACCAAGCTACCTCTCTGGTCCCAAGACAGCTAAATACTGCTTGTGCAGCAGTCTTTTTTCCCACATTTCTGTAGTAAGGGCACTTCTTTACATTTGTTACTACAAAGTGGGTGGGTGGGGGTGTGGCTTATATAAATTTTTGGGCAAGTTTCTAGCAGTATATCCTTCTTTTCTTAAATTGTTTAAGCTTTACAAAAAGCAAAAAATGAAAACAAAAACAAAACTCCCAAAACCATATTCACTAAAAATGCACCAAGAAAGCAGAATTACACAAGATTAGGAATATAATTGTTGTTGAAAACAACCAGTTTAACATTCAATATTAATATGTATTCAAATTCCTCTGGGATAGTATGGGGCTGGGCCTGGTGGTGCATACATATAAATCCAGCACTGGGGTGGGGGCCTGAAGCAGGAGGATGGCTGCAGGTTCAAGCCCAGCATGGGTTACAAAGTGAGTGCCAACCATCCTGAACTAAACCCTATCTCAAAAAGACCAAAAAAACTGAAAAGCCTCCAAAATTTGTTTGGCTGGGGGAGCAGGAAGCACATGGCTATAATCCTAGCACTTGAGGCTGAGGCAGGAATACTGCTGTCAGTTCAAGGCCAGCCTGAGCTACATACTGTGTTCAAGGCCAGCCTGGATTACACAGTGAGACTGAGACCTGCTCAAAAATCAAACAAAAAATAAAATAAAACACTTTGCTTGACTCCAACATACCATCCTATTTTCTTTCCTTTATCCAACTTAAATTCATGACTGAAACCAACTTTAATTTTTTCCTCATCCATTTGTTAAAACTTACACAATGATTAAAATATTATTGTTGTTTTATTTTTTTATTTTTATTTTTTTGAGACAGGGTCTCATTGTGCAGTTCAGGCTGGCCTCAAACTCACTTTGTAGCTCAGGCTGGTCTCAAACTCACAACAATCCTCCTGCCTCAGCCTCCCAAATGCTGGGATTACTGGCATGCACCACCATGCCCAGCTTATTGTTTTAGAAAATTAAACTTTAAAATAAAAAACAGCTTAAGATAATAATGTTAAGTGAAATAAGTAAGACACACAAGCTTAAATATTGCACGGTTACTCTTATATGAGAAACTCAAAGCACAAGTAATTTAAAGAACAAAATAAAAGATAAATAGTAGGAAGAGCTGGTGAGGTAGCTCAGCAGACTAAGCATTTGCTTAGGCAAGTGCAGGAACCAGGGTTCAATCCCTGGTACCACATGCCCTGTCAGCCAGAGTCCAGGTGTGGTGGTGCGTGCCTGTAATCCCAGTGCTGTGAGAGCTGAAAATAGGAGGATCACTACAGTCTGAGCTGTGTAGTGAGACCCTGTACCAAATACATTAAAAAAAAAAAAAAAAAAAAAAAAAGATAAATAATAGGAAACAGGGAGATAGATCTTTTGCAAACAGAAAGGGGACCAAAACATGGAGGGAGAGAACTGGGAGGGGACAGGTTAAGACATGTTATGTGTACCAACTCCTCACAATAAATGTGGTCATCAAATACTTGAAAATGTACTAATAAACATTTTTCCATAAAAAATTATCCAAAGTTAACTACTGTCAGTACTTTAGCATGTGTTTAGTCTTTTTCTTTACTTTTTAAAATTGTTTTTCATCATTTATGTATTTGGTACAGGGTCTCGATACACAGCTCAGACTTGTAGTCTCAGCCTCTCCAGCACTGGGATTACAGCATGCGCCACCATGCCAGGTTTCGGTGACCGGCCCAGTATTCAGTACCAGGGATTGAACCTGAGTCCTTGCACTTGCCAGGCAGGCGCTTAGGCCCCTATGCTATCTCCCTATCCCTGTTTAGTCTTTTTGCTACATACATCTATGAACATTTTTATAAAGTAATATTTTATAATGTAGTATTTTTAAAGATTTATTTTATGACATTATCCCATGGATATTTTGTCCTGTTATTAAAAATGCCTTGGAGGG
The DNA here is from genome assembly GCA_004027165.1 of Ctenomys sociabilis. Classification (NCBI taxonomy): domain Eukaryota; kingdom Metazoa; phylum Chordata; class Mammalia; order Rodentia; family Ctenomyidae; genus Ctenomys; species Ctenomys sociabilis. Next base: position 39,560 of record PVKA01006035.1, on the reverse strand, counting down.
GCCGGGGAGATGGCTCAGCAGAGTAAGCGCTTCCCTGGCAAGCACAAGGGCCTGAGTTCAATACCCAGTTCCACCAAAAAAAAAAAAAAAAGAGCCTTGGAACAGCTGTGTTTGACAGGTCACGCCTATAATTCCAGCACTCATTTAAGGTGGAGGATCACCACAAATTCAGACACCCTGAATTAGACTATGAGACCCTGTCTCAAAAGTATTAGAAAAAGAAAAGAGCAAAGCAAGCCTGCCAGCCAACCTTAAAAATACTTGTTTTTGCAGACTAGCAAAAAAAAGGTTCACAAATGCTTGGCAAGTGCTCTATGTTGAACTCAGACCCCTCAAATACATTTTTAAAAGGTCCATAAATATTCTATCCTGTGAAGGTAATACAGAGTGTTTCTGATTATAATAATCAGTTTCTTAATTTAATCTAAGTCTAAATTCAATCCCTACCACTCCATTAATCTTTAAATAGTAAATTTGATGGCTTTTTGAGATCTCAATTCTGGAAACAAAACAGATTTTATAAGGCTCATAATTCAGACTAATAAAACACAAGCAAATGAAAAGTCTAACACCAAGTTCATTGCCTTGTCTCTTTCTGTATCTCTTTTGCTCAACAGCATAGTATTTCCTGTGAACTGGTATTCTCAACATAATCACTGAGCTCCCATCATCTTAAACAGTACTATTTTACACAGTAGAGGATATACAATGCTCAATAAGTGATAAATTCCAAACAAATGAAAAATCAAAGTAGGTATGGTAGCACACATCTGTAATCCCAGCTAGTTAGGAAGCTGAGATAGCTCCAGTTCATTGTAGACAACTTTAGTGAGATCCTGTCTTTAAAAAATGAGAGCTACATAAGGCTGGCCAGATGGCTCAGCGGACTAAAAGTGACTGCTTAGGCAAAGCACAGCAGTTGGTTCAATCTCCCGGTATGCTGTACCAGCCCCACCCCAGGGCACACTGAAACAAGACTGAGAGTGGGCATGGTGGCACACACCTGTAATCCCAGCTCTTGGGAGGCTGAAAACAGGAGAATCACTATGAGTCCGATCTTGTAGAAAGACCATGTACACCCTGTAGATCCTGTCCTAAATCCATAAATAAATAAATAAGAGCTACAAAGCTCAACACAAGGCCCCAGGTTTGATCTGCACTACCATACCCTAGGTTAAACAAACAAACAATAGACTGGGACCACCATTATTTCCTAGAACTTGCCTATTAAAAACAAACAAAAAAAAAACCTTTTAAAAAATTTCTTTTATATATACTGACTTGATCTTCCGAGGTTAAGGTTCAATTGTATCTTCTAAATAGTTTTCTTGTGCTGGGCATGATGGCACATGCATTGTAATGCCAACATTCTGGAAGGCTGAGGCCAGTGGATTATAAATTCAAATCCAGGCCTGACAATTCAGTGACTAGCAAGACCGTCTCAAAGCAAAAAAAATAAAAAGGGTTGTGTAGCAGGTTATATGAAAGCCCTGGATTCAGTCACTAGTAACACACACACACCACACGAAAACAAAACATTTTCCTTGGCTATGAAAGAGCTCAGCAATCTTCTTTATAAATAATATACTATTCATTAACTCATTTTGCATTCAACAACTACTTATTTTCTGTATCACTACTGTAAACAAGAAAAATGATGCCATGGAATCAAGTATCTTGCTGATCACAAGAAATTCACAGAGCTCATGATCAGAAACATGTACTATACTCACATTTTAATAAGTTAATACATTAACTTTTAGAAGCTTTAAAAAGTATTTGTAGGGACCAGGAAGATGGCTCAGTGGAATAAGTGCTTCCCTAAGCAAGTGCAAGGGCCTGAGTTCAATCCTAAGTTCCGCCAAAAAAAAAAAAAAAAAGTATGTGTAACAAGAAAATTTTTAAAAAGTATTTGTTTAGAGATGGATGTGCCAGCACCTGTTTGTGGTCCTAGCATGCTGACAGGTCAACAACTGTAGTCCTGTTTGAGCAATTTAGTGACTTAGAAGACCTTGCTTCAAAAATAAAATATTTTTAAAAGGCTGGGAATATAGCTCTGTGCAAGGGCCCTTGGACAATACCAGGACTGCCGAAATGAGTAAGTCTTTTGTTCAGTTGTGGAATTAACTTACATAACATTACTCATGTATTATGCCCAGGAAATGTCTTATTAGGTATCAAAAATGGTCTATGTATATATAACCATATTTCTAATAATAAAACCTAGCTTCTAAAAAAAACTATTTACTAATAGCTAGTATATATGAGGTACCACTCTAAATATCAGTGCTACAGTGATTAAAAAAAGAACAGGAAAAGTACTACCTCTTTTTTTTTTGTCTTTTTGAGACAGGGTCTCACTATGCTGTTTAGGTTGGCCTTGAGCTCACTTTGCAGCCCAAGCTGGCCTCAAAGTCACAGTAATCCCTCTGCCTTTGCCTACCAGTGCTGGGATTACAGGCATGAGCCACCATGCCCAGCTCAGTACTTGCTCTTATAAATCAAAATACCTAAAAGGGGAGAGACAATAAATACCCTCATCAACAAGATAACTTCAGACATTGAAAAGCACTGTGAGAAAGAATACAAACAGGATAAAAAGTGACCAAGTAGAGGGCTGGGCTACTTTGTCTACAGAAAGCAAGAAAGCCCTCTCTGAGGTGCCATTTGAGCTGAACCTCAATGGTGCTAATGAGCCAATTATAATAACCTCTGTACTCACAAATTATAAAACAAAGATAAACTCTGAAATGTTTAAAGAATTAAAAGAAGGCAAATGTATTAAGGGCAGAAATATGATATGAGGTAAGGTCAAGGCAGACCAAAACATAGGACAAGTTAAACTAGAAATGATTAAAGGCAAAAGCCTTTAGATAAGGGAATGACAAACATTAATTTTTGTAAAAGACAATTTTAGCTGTTTTGTGGAGGATAATATAGGAGAAAGGAAACAAAGTGACCATTTATAGAATGTTATTACAATCAAGAGACAAGATGGTTTAATCAAATATTATCTGTAACATTAAGGAGAAGTAGAGTCTAGATATATTCTGAAGACAGAACTGACAGAACTTGCTGAATAAAAATTGGTGGTAGGAGGTGAGAAAAGAAACAATGCTTTTAGATTTGAGGCCCGAGCAACTCCATATATGGTACGAACCTGGATGAAGAGAGATTGAAGAAAAGATTTGGGTGTAGTGGGAAGATAAAAGAGTTTTACTCTAACTCAGGATATTCAACAATATTAAGACAGTGTTAATTGCTTGTGACACTAGTGTTATGGTTAAAAAATTATAATCTTAAAACTAAAATATTTACAGAAAAATATGTATCTGAAATATTCCTCAAAATAATCTAACTAGACTGGGACAAGTGGTGGATGAAATAAGAATGCGCAAGAATTGATTATTGGAGCTGGAGGCTCCAAACATGGCACCAACTATTATAGCATATTTTGAAATATCAAAGAAAAAATATATATACACATATATGATACATGTGTATTTAAAAGTTCTGTTTGGGATTTAAGTTTGAGATGCATATTTCAATAGCTGAGGAGAAATGTAGAGCAGAAAGTTAAAACATACCAGTGTAAAACCAATCAGGCTAGAATTACACAAATAAATTGATGTCATGTAAAGCCATGAGACTTTAAATAGAAAAGATCACTGAGAGGACTATAGGGAACAAAGAAGGCCAAGATCTAGAAGGAACTCTGACATCTAAAAGCACAGGAAAATTCTGTGACAAAACAAGTTAGAAGGAAGGTTCAACGAGGGAATAATTACATTGAATGCTATTAAAAAGTCAAGAATCACATGGATTGTTTCTGAAGACAGATATTTAACTTAAATGTTAATGGAATTAATGTAAAAATTATATAAAAATGTAAGAGAAAACATGGTACAAGATCAGGCCTACTCTCATAGGTTACATTATAGGATTTTAGTATTTCCTGAGAGTCAAGAATTGAAATGCTAAGTACAAAGGCTAACATGATCTACTCTGTGTCCTGAAATGACTGCTTAGGTTAAAGTGAAAGTTTGGAAAATGTATTAGACAGAAAAAGGCCCAGATGTGAAAAAAACAGCCAGGGCACTGACAGCAATTGAGGTAAAAGAGCACAGTAGCTTAACATTTCCTAGACTCTGAACTTTCATCCCTTTGGAGTTTGAACATGGCTATGCTGTAATCACTTTAGCCAAATTTCCTTCCAATAAAACAATCTGGATCTACCACTAAACCCTTACCAGCAACAGGAATTTACGTGCGTTAACTATGTAATAAATCAATTTTGCAGTTTTACTAATGGAAGCCACTTTCCGGGAGTGTTCGCACATACCTGTAATCCCAGTGTTCAGGAGGCCAAGGTAAAAGGATGGCCATGAGCTTGAGGCCAGACTAGCTGCTAACTGAATTCAAGGCCAGCCTGAACTACATAGTAAGACCCCGTCTAAAAACAAACAAAAATAACTACAACAGAAACAATGGTAGCTACAAATGTGGATTATCAATCATAATCAATTTTTCTATGTATACAAGTAAATCACCACACATATCTAAGACCTATGAGATTAAATTACAATTCAAAAACTTAACTCCTCAGGTACACTAGAACTTAAAATGTTAAAGCCAGGCACAACGGCACATGAATATATCCCAGCACTCAGGAGGTTGAAGCAAGAGGATAGCTGAGTTAGCTGAGGCCAGCCTAGGCTAACTGTGAGTGTAAGGCCAGCCTCTCATAGCCTGTCTCAAAAACAAAGAAACAAATAATAAATAGAGTGTTAATGAGCCACAATGGCTACCAATGTACAGATGGCAAAAAGCTTGAACATTTCTTCATCACAGAAAGGTGGACAGAGATTGGGCATGGTGACAGCACCTGTGATCCCAGTTCTTGAGAGGCTGAAAACAGGAGAATCACTACAAGTCAGATCTATGAAGCAGAGACCCTGTAAATCCTGTACCAAATACATTAAAGAAGAAAAAGAGGGGCGGGGGAGATGGCTCAGTAGGATAAACACTTCCCTGGCAAGCACTAGGGCCTGAGTTCGATCCCCAGTTCCGCCAAAAAAACAGAAGAGCCAGGCATGGTGGTGCATGCCTGTAATCCCAGCACTCAGGAGGCTGAGGCAAGAGGATTGTTGTGAGTTCAAGACCAACGTCAGCTACAAAGTGAGCTTAAGGCCAGCCTGAACAGCATAGTGAGACCCTGTCTCAAAAAAGCAAAAAAAAAAAAAAAAAAAAAAAAAAAAAAAAAAAAAAAAAAAGAAGAAAAAGAAAAAAAGAAAGGTGGATAGTGCTACATGGTAAAAAATACAGGTAACAATTTCTAAGCTAATAACAGATTTGTTCAGGACTGCTGAGAATTATGAGGTATTCTTAAGTTTCACAGAAAGATGCCACAAAGGATAAAGAGAAGGGAAAATGTAGAAAGTGAGATGCAAGAAGAGATTCCCTTCAAAGGTACCTTTCCCTACAGGAAAGGTAGAAGGAAAAGAACTATACCCTCCTCACCAGGCTCCAAGCCTTCTTATAAAGGGAAATGTGCCACAGCTCTTAAGGCAACTCAAAGGGCATAGGTGAAAGGTTGGGCAGCCCTTGCAGACTAAAAGTAAATGAAGGTAAATTCAGGCACAAGAGTACTGTGGTTCAATCATGTACATCACTCATAAAGAATTACTACCTATCTAATTCTTAGTCCTGATAGCATTCTTCTTCTCCTTCTCACAAATTCACCAAGAAAATATACAGAAGACATTCCTATTCAATATACACCTGTAGAGGTATGGTAATACAGAGAAATACACAGATCAAAGATACTACAGTGGTTCAAGGCAGGACCTATAACCCTAATGAGCTTCTAAATGTCAAGCCACAGCAAAGCTTTGTAACGCCCTCAACTTCTCCTTTTTTCATCTTTCTCCAAACATGAAGAAATTCAATATATCATGAATCTTAATTTTAGGTTGACCCTTTAAAATACTGTAACAGACAATTCTCTTGGAATTGCATTTTATCTCTAATTGTGGAAAGAAAAATCTCATGTTATTAGAAGACAATTTATTTATCTGGCAAGCAAGTCTCAAGTTTGATCCCTGATACCAGGAAAAAAAAAAAGGGGCAATTTATGTTATAAATGAGTACCACCAATATTTAGTATGGAGGAGAAGTAAATGTCCCACTGTTGGCAAGTGAAGGGCCCTGCGTTCAATCCTCAGCACTACCAAAAAATAATAATAAATAAATAAAATAAAATAATAAATGTCCCACTGTCCCTATTTACATGACAGTCTATTCTTGGGATTCTCAGATAAATTCCTTTTATTACTTTGGGCTGATTTTAGAGAATACAGGAGAAAAGTGGTATTAAAAGATTAAAATACGAAGAATGATTGCATTCTTTTAACACTCCTTTCTTCCTCCTCCATCTTTTGAAGGCACCCAGAAGTAGATCCCATTTGCAGCATCTTTTTCTAACAGAAACTGTTCCTGTCTGGTTCCTCAAACCCTATTTTTATAGCAATGTTTACAGCATGCTTCCCCTCAACCGGAAATCCACTTGCTTGCAACTGCCAGAATCTTCTGACAGCCAGCACATGCAGGAATAGCAAATCATGACTGGGTATGTTATAAAATGAACCACTGTGAATGTTAGAAAATAATCTATTTAGTTTCTATTTAATTACCATATGATACTAAATCAATTATGCATAAATATTCCTAATAGAAATGAAAGACTCAAACATTCTGGGAGAGAATACTTAGTTGATGCTGTCTAGATAATAAATGAAGTAGGTGGCAGAGTCAGGAGGAAAGAATTTCAGAGTATTGGCAAGTAAAAAGAAGTATAGAAATGACAAGTATGACGTATTCAGAAAAAGTCAAGTAGGCCCACATGGATGGACAGAAGGCTTTCAATGCATAAGAGATGTGGAAGGGCGTGTGGAAGAAGCATACAAGAATAACGGCAGTGGTAAAAAATACATCTAGGGAGAGGGACTTTGGGATTGGATTTTAGAAGATCTTATGTGTCCTATTTAGTACTCTGGAACTAATGATCAGAACCTAAAAATCAGACTGATGGCTTAGATCCTAAAGTTCTGAAGATAATAGTACAAGGCCACCATATTATGCAGACTAGACTGAAGGAAGGATAAATTAGGAAAAGAAGTAACTGAAGTTAGAGAGACATGTTCTAAAGCTAGATGCAAAAATGACACGTCCTTAAAAAGCCTGTGGCAGTTAACAATGAATGCTCCTAAAGAGCCTCTTTGAGCATCATAACCCTTTGCTCAAAAAGAACTCCTTGAGTCTGGGCATGGTGGTGCATTCCTGTAATCCCAGCACTAAAGAGGCTGAAAACAGGTGAATCACTATGAGTCCGAGCTGCATAGTTAGACCCTGCACGCATGCACATGCACACACACACACACACACACACACACACACACACACCCTCCTTGGAGATTAAATATCAGAAAAATGGAAAGATAACCCTTGTCCAAGGATAGGAAAACCAACATAGTGAAAATGCCAATAAGTAAATAAATAGATAAATTTAAAAAAAAAGAAAGAAAAGAAAATAGCCATACTCTCAAAACTGTTACTTAGACTGAAGGCAATCCCAATGAAAATATCATTAGCATACTCACAGAACTAGAGAAAAAATTCATCTGGAAACAGAAAAAATGATAGCAAAATCAATCCTAGGCAACAGAGGCAAGGCAGGAGGTATCCTAATCCCTAACTTGAAATTATACTACAAAGCTACTGTGATAAATCAGCATAGTACTAGGGGGGAAAAAAGACATCAGGACCAGTGAGTGGAACAGATTACAAGACACAGACACAACTATAAACATACTCAGTTACCTTATTTTTGACAAAGGGGCCAAACATGTTCACTGGAAGATAGCCTCTTTGGTACTGGAAAAAATGACTCTCTACATGCCAAAGACTAAAACTAGACCCATGTCTATCACCATGCACTAAAGTCAAAATGGATCAAAGATATCAATATTAAAACAGAAACACTAAAATCATTGGAAAATAAAGTAGGTAGAAATCTTAAAAGATACAGGTACAGGTAGACAGTCCATTACTTCAAAAAATCAACAACTGGATCTCATTAAAAGGCTTTTGCACAGCCAAAGAAATCACCAACAAAGTGAAAAGACTACCCACAGAGGGAAAAATTTTTAGCCAATTGCTCCTCAGCCAAGGGACTTCTATCAAGAACATAAAAGAACTGAGAAAAATCATATCCCCCAAATTCAAAGACCCAATCCAAAAATGGACATCTGATAAGAATACATACTTCTTCGGATGAAGAAATATAAATGCAGATAAACACATGAGAAAAATCATATCCCCCAAATTCAAAGACCCAATCCAAAAATGGACATCTGATAAGAATACATACTTCTTTGGATGAAGAAATATAAATGCAGATAAACACATGAAAAAATGTTCGACATCACTGGTCATTCAACAGATGCAAATTAGAACAACAGTGAGATTCCACCTCACCCAGAAAAACTGGCAATCATCAAGTAATCAACCAATAACATGCTGGAGGGTTGTGGGGAAAAAGAAATCCTTTTCCACTGTTGGTGGGACTGTAGACTGCAGTATGGAGATTCCTCAAAATACTAGGATTAGAGGTCCCATTAGACCTAGCTCTTCCACTTCTGAGTGTTTTTCTAGAAGAAATGAAAACATACAATATAGGTACACCCACATTTATAGCAGCACAATTTATAACACTGAAATCTTGGAAACAACTCAATACCTATCAACCAAGGAACAGATAAAAAAGCATGTGGTCTTTTATATAATGGAGTACTCATCAACCATAAAGGATAAACTTGACTTTTATAAGTGAATGGATACAACTTGAGACCATACTCATTAGTGAAACAAATCAGATTCAGATGTATAAACATATTGTCTTACCTGTGTGAGAAACTGAAAGAGTAAGTTTTAAAATGTACAACAGATATTGTGAAATGGGAAGAAATTGTTCCAAAAGAGAACTAGGATAGGTGAAAGGGAAAAGCACAGTAGGAAAAAGGGAAAAAATACAAGTCAACTATAGTATAAATTCAGCAAAAAGTAAGGTATGTGCAGACATTGGAGAAATTTTTATGTCCATATCTTTTACCCTAACCAACTATTTTAAAGATTACAATATGTAATGTATTAAGTATTTTTATTCTATTATTTTGTTATGAAACATTTACTTTTTTTTCCATAAAATAATTTTTAAAAAAGTAGACATGGTCGTACACATCTATAATCCCATTACTTAGCAGACTGAAACATTTAGTCTGCTGAGAGTTCAAAGCCACTGTGAGATGGAGTTCAAGGTCTGAACTGCATTATGCCTCGGTATCCAAGAAAAAAAAAAGACAGACTCAAGAGATCATCCCTGATCTCACACTTTCCACAATGTGATTCCAATCTTTGTGTAATCCCAATGTGCCCTGTGTAAATCCAATATTCCAGCAATACTGATTTGCTACTTCCCTCCGATATAAACATTTTAATCAAAAGTGGATCACAAAGCCAGGAGTGGTGACCCAAACCTTGTAATCCCAGTACTTGGGAGGATGAGGCAGGAGGATTACTGAGAGTTTGAAGTTTGAGGCTGTCACGGACTATACAGTTAAGTTCAAAACCAGCCTGATCTCCATAGCCAGACCCTGTCACAAAACAAAAGAAAATGGATTATAAAAATGACGGCCCTATAAAATTATAATGGACCTGAAAAATACCTACAACCTAATGTTGTAGTCACTGTAACATCATAACACATTACTCACATGTGGTGGGGATGCTGGTATATAAATATACCTATTGTGCTACAAATCTTATAATGGTATATAATATGTAATATTTGACAGTGATAAATAATCAAGTTACTGGTTTATGTACTTGCTGTTTTATTGTTAGTTTCAAATATATTCTCCTATGGCAGCCTCATATATCTTGTTTACTGTACCTCTTGATTGCATTAAGAAGGTACAGTGGCTGACTTGTATCATCTACACTTGTGTAAGTACAGACTGTATTTACACAATAATGAAATTACCTAATAACGTATTTCTTAAAACATATCTCTGCTGTAAAGGGATGCATGACTTTACATAAAAGTTTTTTTCTTAGTATACTATTACCTGTCTACCTGAGCTCCAATCTAATGACCACCTCTTGATTTATTTCTCTAAACTATTGAGCATTTCGTTGACATTTTCATTATCTCCTACACATTTTATATATTACACAGATTAAGATCCATGTACAGTACTCATGGACAGTACCAGCTTGGTAGCTGGTAGGTATATGTCCCTCAAAGTTCATGTAGAATCATTAATCCCCTGGAGAAAGGGCCTTAGGGAGATAAGGAAGATCAAATGGAGGGCACATCTGGGCTTGTTGGCACATAGCTGCAGTCCCAGCTACTCAGGATAATGAGGCAAGAGGACTAGAGTTCAGAAACAGTCTGGGAAACTGCACCTAACAACATACCCAGGGCACTTGAACAACATAAGACCCCAATTCTCAAAAGAAAAGCTGGATGTGATGCTACATGACTATAAGCCCTATGCTCTGGAAGGCTAAGGCAGGAGGATCACAAATTCAAGCCTACCTAGGGCAATTTAGCAAGACTCTGTTTTATCAAAATAAATGATAACAAGGGACTACACATGGAGCTCAGTGCAAAGGCACTGGGTTCAATTCTGAGTACTACAAACAATGTAACAGAAGTCACAAGGATGCAAGTCTAATCTGAAAGAACTGGTGTCCTTGTAAGAGAAATTCCTTTTCTACTCTGTACATCAGAGAAGCAATCATGTGACAAGGCAATGAAAAGACAACCATCTACAACCAGAAAGAGACCTCACCAGAAATCAACCCTAACAGAACCTTGATCTTCAACTTCCAGTCTCCAGAACTGTGAGAAAATAAATTTCCACTGTTTAAGCCACCCTCTCTGGAATATTTTGGTATGGCAACCCTAGCAACTGATACCCAGTAACTTATTTATTTATTTGTACTGGAGATTGAACTCAAGGCCTTGTGCTTGCCACACAGGTGCTTATGCCACTGAGCTATTTCCCTGAACCCCCAATAAATTGTTGAATAAATGTTAAAAAGGACTCTGACATTCAATATGAAACTTTTCTTTTTGTATTTTATTTCACTTTGAGGGGCCAGGGAGATGGCTCAGTGGAATAAGTACTTCCCTGGCAAGCACAAGGGCCTGAGTTCAATCCCTGGTTCCAACAAAAAAAAGAAAAGAAAAGAAAGTGAGCAGAAGGCCAGCCCAGGCTGCATAGCAAGGCCCTATCTCAAAGAAAAAGGAAAAAAAGAAGGAAAAATGTATTTTATTTCACTTTGGAAAGGCATTTTCTAGCAGTGCTATCTAATAAGTTGGGAAAAGTTGCAAAAAACACTAAAACTTCTTAAACTTTTTAATATACAACTATATGATAAAAAATTAGAATGACTGTGAAGAAAGGGGATAACAAAAGTAAGGACTAAGAGGCATAAGGAAACTTTTGGAGAAAACATCAGTCTCTGTTGATGGATGCTGGTGTTATGGGTGTACGTAACTGTCCAACTCTGACCAGTACTCTCAAAAGATTTGTGCATTTCACTGTATATAAAACTTTACCTCTCCAAAATAGTAAACAGATAATAATCTCTAGTTAATGATATGGATACTGACATATTTAGGAGTAAGGCATATTAACATTTGCAATTTACTTTAAAATGCATAAAAAATAAAAGGTAGACTGATGGATGGACTGAAAGATAGACAAATGGATAGAGCAAATATAGCAAATTATTCATTGTAGAAATCTAGGGCCAGGGAGATAAGTAGAATAAGTGTTTGCCTGGCAAGCACTGCGTCCTGAGTTCAATCCCCACAAAAAAAAAAAGAAAAAAATCTAAATGACACACAGATTTACAGAGTACATTTCTTTCAACTTATCTACAGTTTTTTGAACATATTCATAATTCTGATTAAAGTCCACCTAATTCTTAAAACAAAAAAAATATTTCTCGTCCAGAATATTCAGTGCAGTGTTTTTCACATTCATTACGCTTATATACAAAACCCAACAAGTAACGTTCAAAAATATAAATTTTGATTACCAATCATGTAATTTTGCCAAATTCATCTAAATTTAAACTAAAATTTTACTTTTTGTTTTGCTTTGTTTTTTTGAGAGTCTCACTATGTAGTTCAGGCTGGCCTTGAACTCCCAGAGATCCTCCTGCCTCAGCCTCCCAAGTGCTGAGACTACAGCACCCTCACTTATGTTCTAATGTCTCTAAGGCAGTAGGGGCAAATAATATTAACATCCATTTACAAGAATGTTAAATGATATTCCTGGCACTAGGGAGGCTGAAGTAGCAGGATTGCTGAGTTTGAAGCCAGCCTGTGCTACAAAGGATTTCAAGGCCTGCCTGAAACAATATTGTGAGACCCTAATTCAAAAAGCAAACCAAAAAACAAAAGAAATGTTCCAAGGTCAGCTTTAGAAAACCAGGTATTTTGACTTCTATTTGGGATAGTCTCCATTATAAATCACACATCTGGAAAAGTCCTAGATAAACTTCCTCCAGGTATCACTTAGTAAGACTCACTTAATGATCTTTGAATGCTTTATTGGATCAAAGAGATCCTATGAAATTTGCTCTTTCTGGTAAAATAATTGAAAGATGGAAGCGATTTTAAATGTCACTTAACACAATTTTAGAGATTCAAGTTAATTTCCAAATTAGTTTAAGTGATTAGCTCAAGATCACAAAGCTGTTAACAGAATCAGGAGAGCCCATAGTAGGAGTCCAATTCCCTAGTTAGTGTTCTTCCCTACAGATCTTATGGCTACCATTAATTATATGAGCTCATTATCTCAAGTACCATCTTATCTCAAGTACCGGTCTCATACCCATGTGACAAGGCCAAGACCACAAATGGGCTGGTTAACTTTAATAAACGTTGTAATTCCGCAGATCTTTTTTTCTGTTAAACATGTTTCTACAAGTATTTGTATTTACTGAATATAATGATCACATGAGTACAACTCCATTGGGCGTATTTAGTGTAAATAATGATGGGAAGACCCCATATAAATTCCTTGGCCAGATGTTGTTTGTCAAATCAGTCAGTCCACTGAGACTGTAAACAATGCCACTACCTACAAACCATTGAGAGAACAAAGCTTAGGTCAAAGACAAGTGAAATGATTTTTCAATCTACTTGGCTAAAAACACCATTTTAAAAGGCATGACTTTTCAATTCAGCTCTGTAACTGGATGGCAGGACCCTCATGCCTGCCTAATAAATAGCGACTCGATAAAAAAAAAAAAAATTATCCTGTTCTTGAACGTGAGACTTTTGATGTTTGAAAATTAAAAAAAAAAAAAAAGACATAGCCTTTTTCTTAAATATTTCACCTTCGCTAAGGGTTAGGAAGGCAACAGCAGCAGAACAAGGGTTAGAATTAGGATTTTAAGCTTTCAAACCTCCTCTTACCGAAACAAGAAATTGTACAAGTGTTTTTTATTGAGTAACCAAGATCGCTCTTTCCTCCCTTCCCCCAAAACTGAATTTTAAGAAATAGCAAGGGCTGAAAACCGAATTGAGGTAATTGCTACAAGATAGCTACAATCCTTGCCCAGAGAGCCAGAGTTAGGATTCACCACTGCGAGATGACCCACTTTCCCAGCCAAGGCCTGGGCTGCACAGAAAGAACTATGACCCCGCACCGAGCAGCTCGCTTCCCAAGGCCAAACTCGCCCCCCATGACCTCCAATGGCTCAGGAAAAATGAGCCCTGAGTTGCCAGCTTTTTCTATAATAGACCCATACTCTCTCCAAGGCCAGAACTGCAATAGTGTCTGGGGACAAAAGGAATGCATGTCTGTCACACGAGGAAAACCCCATCACCTGAAATTCGGCGAACTCCTCACAGTTCACACCGCCACTGGGCGCCGCCATATTGGACAAGCACGAGGGCCCGGCTGCAGGCCAATCACCGCGGAGCATAGGTGTCCGCGCTGCCGCCTGATGAAAAAGAGTCGGGAGCCAAAGGGCAGAAGGCAAGGTGTTTTTGTGATTCTTCCACGTGGAGCTTGTCACTGCTTCCCTCCAGGAACTGGCCCACATACATGAGCCAAAGAAGATCGGAACTCGAAGGATCGTTTATTCCAATTCTATGTTCTTACAGAAAGGTGGTCACACCAGGTTGTGGGAAAATGAGCCCTTTTTAGTCCTTCCCATTTTCCCCGGACTAAAGATATCAGAAGGAAGCGTTAACAAACCAGGACTACTTCTGGTAGTGTGGGTGGTTAGAGGTGGAAATGATTAGATGTCTTAAGAATATTAGCAATTGGGAAAGTACGTTAATTTCTCAAGTTAACCTGACAGATGCTCCAAAAGCCACCAAGGCCCTGGGCCCCAGGACCCCGGGACCCGGAGTCTAATTGTCTTGGTAAAAGCATAAATTCGTTGAAAACACTTAGAAGAACAGTATACTGAAATACTGGCTTATGTAGACGACGTACTGCCGAGTCGCACAGCTCACAAAACTCCAACCTTTTCATCCACCTTTCCTCTACACTGACAAAGCTACACGGCAGCGTCAGGTCGCCGGCCCGCGTCCAGCGCCCGGGCTCGTCGCGCACGTACCGCACGCCCCGTGCGTCACGCACACTCACAGCAGGCTCCGCCCCCATGCGTGCCGCGTTCTTCCCACCCGGCTGGGTGACATTGAGCGCGCTAGCGCCGCCGCTGCCGCCAAAGGTGCTGTGCAGTCGGCGGAGCTGGCGGCCATGGGGAGCCTCCGCAGCCTTCGCCTAGCGGCGGGTGAGACGTAGGGCGCTTGGGGGCGGGCAGGCGGCCGGGCCGCTGCGGTCGGGGAATCCTGCGGCCTTGCAGGCCCTGCAGTCGCTTGGTTCCGCCGCCCACTCTGTGCTAGTGGATGCAGGGCCGCGGTAGCGGTAGTGGGAGAGAACAGGGGCCGAGCGAGCAGCTGCTAGAGCTGGCCCTCGCTCCTGGCTCTCCATCGCCCAGTTCCTACCAGTATAAGGGGCTCTAACAGCCTCTCTCCTCACCTCTTCGTCCCTTGCCTCCTCTGAGCTCGGTCCTGTGTGCATCTGATGCCCCTAGAACTTCACTCCGCTTTCCACCCGTTACCCTCATCGTTTCTCGTTGCCTCCAACCCCCCACCCCCTTTTAGAATTTACCTCCCTGGTCAGAAAAAACCTAGGTCTGAGGTTTTTCCACTGTGCACGTGTCTGAAGAGGAAAGGGAGTTAATTAAGTACAAAAATGTCGCATAATTGCAGGATCACCGGTTTGTTTTTGCACTAGACATTAGTGTATGATATTTTGGAGTTGAGTGATTTGCCGCCTTGGGGAAACCTTTAGAGCCTTCTCCTGGCAGGGAGTGACAAATCAGTTGATTCTTTTTGTTGCCCTTATGAGCTTAGCTTTGAAGAGATGTGTTGATTTTTTGTTTCGTAGGTACCAAATTATTTAAAAAGTTGTTCAGTTTAAGTTTTTTACAGTTCTTATTTATTTTGGTACTGGGCATTGAACCCAGGGCCTTGTGCATGTTAGGCAAGCACAAAACCATTGAGCTACCTTCCCAACCTCATTTTAAGCTTTAAAGGAAGAATATCCCTAACTGTGGCTAGTGACATAATGCAGGTGTACATTGTAAATGAAGCAATAAAAAAAAATGTGAACTTTGAGTAGTTTCACATAGCCAAAAAGAGAGGGAGGACCTATGTTTTACATGAATTTATCTTGTGTTTCAGTGGAGACTGGACTGCAAAATGTATCACAAATTAGAGGGTATTCTTTTAGTCACAAACATCCTCTTTGCCAAAACAAGAAAAGTCTCTATACTATTATTGACTTCATTTGATTTTGTCAACTAGTTCATCTCTAAATTATTTGTATACATTCTACTAAGTATTACAAAGCTTTATAACTGAGATAATGAAAGAATAATTACTCTGTATAAAGGTTAAAACAACCTGTGAAAGCAAACTGGACTGCTTGGAATTAAGACTTTTGTAAGTATTTACTCTGTTCACCTTGAGACTATATTTATACATCATGGAAATTCCCAGGCTTTTCTACAGACTTTAGATACTTTAGAACTTTACTGTTAGATGCTTAACCAAGACAAAATTCACTAGGCAATTTACTGTTTTTCTTCAGACTTAAAAAAAAAAATTTTTTTTTTGAGACAGGGTCTCAGTATGTAACCCAGGCTGGTCTTGAACTCATGGTGATACTCTTGCCTCAGCCCCCTAAGTGCGGGGACTAGAGGCTTGGCTGGCCCACCATGTTGCAGCAAGTAAAAAAAATTTAATATGCTAATTTTTATGTATAATAATAATGTTACGTGCAGCTGGGCATGGTAGCACACGCCTGTAGTGCCAGCACTCTGGGAGGAGGGGGAGGCAAGAGGATACACGTTGGAGCCCAGCCTGGGCAACTTTTGAAACCCTGTCTCAAAATTTAAATAGGAAAAAAAAAGCTTATTTGACTAGCTGTAAATGTTCTGTGAATACCTGACGTTTTGTGAGCAACATGAAATGATTTTTTTTCCCTTTGCCTATTTTATATCTGGATGTTTTCACATATGTTACTCAATTTCTCATGCCAGACCTCTCAGATAAGTATTACTGTCCCCTTTTTATAAATAAAGACACAGGTCAGAGCCTAAATGATTTGTCCTGGATCATTTCATTAGAAAATGTAAGAGCCAACGAGAGCAACAGTGCCCTGCATTTCTAGAATCTGCTTTTTGCCATTATTGAGGCTGCTCATTAGGAGCAAGTGTGTGTAGCAATTAGTCATGGCCAGGTAGGCCTTATTCATGAGTGGCAGTATAGAAACATACATTCATGTGTAAGTAGCTTTTCAAGAAAGACCATTTAATATGCACTGTTAATCAGAGGAATAATAGGTTAAATAATAGAATCTAGGAATACTTATCTAGAATATTATTTGGAATAAAATATTCTTGGTAAGAACATTTTGCTTTTTTTTTTTTTTTTTTTTTGTGGCAGAATCTTGCTATGTACTTCAGCATAGCCATGAAATCACTATGCGGCCCAGTCTGCCCTTCAACTTATGGTGATCCTCCTTCTCAGCCTCCTGAGTGCTCAGAGGCATGTGCCACCGAAATTTAATCTTTTAACAATGATCCTTTAAATCATTTTCATCAGAAATCTTTGCTGAACTCCCTTAGCAAACAGAATATGGGTTTTTATGAGCTTGAATTTCTTTATTGGTATATAAGTATAGTATAGGTACAGGTAAGGGTTATTAATTTGCAGTCCTTGGCAGCTCCACAAATGAGATGCTGTGAGAACCTCTGAAATTGTGTGCAGGGCTGGGGAGATAGCTCAGTAGAGTAAGTGTTTGCCTGGCAAGTGCAAGGGCCTGAGTTCAGTCCCTGGTTCCGCCAAAAAAAAAGAAGAAGAAGTGAAGTTATGTGCAGATTATTATGATGTTATGCTTTTTAAGAAAGTCCAAAGCTTTAAACTCAGAGCAGTTCATGTTCTTTTCTTAGGAATTAAATGATTGTTAGCTCAAAGTGCTATGGTTTGATGGCAGTGAAGTATAATCTTTTGTTTTTTACTAAATTTTCAATACTTACCAGTGTCTATTTGATTGTAGACAATCAATGCATATATGTTTGCTTTTTTAGTAGTAGCAGAGTTCGATTAAAGATAGGAAGACAGCTGGGCGTGGTGGCGCATGCCTGTAATCCCAGCACTCAGGAGGCTGAGGCAAGAGGATTGTTGTGAGTTCGAGACCAGCCTTAGCTACAAAGTGAGCTTAAGGCCAGCCTTAACTGCATAGTGAAACCCTGTCTCAAAAAGACAATAAATAAATTAATTAATTAAATAAAGATAGGAAGAGAGACTCCTCAGAGTGAGTTGGGCCAAGTAAAAGTAGGAAAAGAAGTACATCCCTTGGCATGAGGTTGGGCCACTATGAAAGATAGAACACATGGGCCAAGCAGTTTCCTCACCCATTTTCTACTGAAAGTACAATAAAGTAAATATGGTTTTCATAACATTGTATCTTTCTGTGGGATGATGATTAGTTCAAAAGAAGGGAATGGCCTTAACAGAATGTTTCTCTACACCTTCAGAAAAGTTTCATTTCCCTAAACTCCATTGATTTATTGGATTTTAAATTAATTTTATTACTATTACCAGTAGGCTGCCTCCTTGTCAGTTTAATCAATTGCCCAGAGCATTAAAGTCAAGACCTAGCTTTGAAGTCATATAGTCCAATCCCCTGGTTTCGTATAGATATAAATTATGGCCCAAGAACAGAAATGATTTGCTTAAGAGTCATATAGGTACAAAGTCAGGACACAACTTGCCTCCCATTTTTATTTTATTCTGCCACATCTTGCCCTATCATTGTTCTTTGTTTGTTCTTGCTCACCACCCCAAATATGAACATGCCCGTTGCAATTATTGCTGTCATTGGCTTTGCTTATTCACTGCTCTGTGTCTTACCAACAGGTTTTTATTGAGCGTGTATTTTGTGCCCAGTGCACTGTGAAAGCTCTGAAGAGAATGAACTATGCCACTTCCTCTGGCTAGTTTATTACAGTGAATAAACCAACCTGGGTAATACTCCTAGTCTTATACAGTGATATATATATATAAGTTCTAGATTATAGAATTGATTCTAAATGTTTCTGTGGTGTCCTATAGCAGCCTCCTGTTGAGGTTGTATATCTGTCTTAACACTTTCAGAGTTGGTAATGTTATATTGGGAGATATATTTGAACTCTGCAGTGGTGCAGGCTTTGTACAAACATTATAAATAAATCAAGACCCCTCCCAAGAATCAGCACACTACTGTCTTCAGTAATTAAGAGAGGGCCAGGGATATAGCTCAGTGGCACAATGCCTGTCTGACAAGTGCATTGTCCTGAGTTCACCCCTTCCCCCCAAAAAAGAATTCAGGGAAGGGAAAAGTCCTGTAATAGGGTAAGATTATTTGCTTAAGGGTCCATTGAAACAGGAGCTGTAGGGCTAACAGAAACTTAAGGTAGGGTCACTAAGGAGTCAGGAGAGGAAAGAGAAAGGTCAGTAAGAAGAATCACCTTGGATTTTGATTTGGAGGTAACAGGAAGTACGGTGTGGCCTTATGAAGAGTTTGAACTAAATGAATTTCAATTTTAAGAAAGTCCTTAGGGTTATAACTCAGTGGCTTGCATGCCTGGCTGGCAAATGCAAGGCCCTGAGTTCAATTCCTAGTATTGCAAAAAAAAAGCCTTCAAGAAGGAGAAATGATCAGTAAAATGCCTTTGGAAAATTAACAAAGCATCAGCATAGAAGAGGGTATACTGCTTTGTATGACAATAGTGCAGTTCATTTGTATGTGAAGTGATAAGGGAAATGACGAATATGTCTAGGAAGTGTCTTTAAAGAAATTATTAGTATGAGTTTGGAGACAATGGATAATTTGAGATAGGACCTAAAAACAAGTGTTTGAGTACAGAAGACTGCATTTTCCCATTGTCAGAAATAAGAAAACTGGGAAAATAGTTATACTATTTTATGTTCGTTTAGCAAAGAAGACAGACTATTATGCCATAGGTAACATTGAGTTTATACTGGTACATGATGAGACCTCTTGGGAAGTCTTGAGGATTTAGGAGAGGAAAAGCTAAGGGAGCCATTAATGTGGGCTGAACATTGAAACAGATTAGAGAAATCTTTTCAGAGGAGCACAGGCAGCGGCAAGGACCAAATCTTGGAGGCCTGACCTTTTTTAAGCTAGATCATAGAGATTAGAGGTGAAGCAAGAGAGTATAGCATACAGTGTAAAGAGGAATTGAGGGTACAGGATATGATCAGTAAAATCAAACAGACACAAAGATGGAGCACAGTGTGGCCTGGTGATAACAATCAAAAATATATATGATATAGAGGTCACTGCTGTTGCAGCTCTCATAGTAAGTGGGGGCAAAACACAGTAATGGAATAAAGTGTGGGTGTCAAAGGCATAGATACGGGCCAGTTATTCAGTTATTTGAGGTATGAAAGGAAGATTAGTGTTTTATTTATAGGACCTGTTGAAAATGAAGTGACTGCTTCATACAAGATAGTGAGTGGACTCTCCATATTGTGAAATAGTGAGACAAGAATTCTTATTGTTTACCAGTGGAAGTATATGAACCTTTCTCAAAAAGTTACATACACAGAGAACCTTAAGAAATGTATGTAAGTCAGGATATAGCTCAGTGGTAGAGCGCTTATCTAGCATGTGCCAAGCACTGGGTTAAATAAGTACCACAAAAAAAAAAAAAAAAAAAAAAAGAGAGAGAGAGATTTATGCTGCTATTCAGAAGGAGGCTAAAGCAAGAAAATTACTTGAGTCAGGAGTTTGAGACCAGCTTGGGTAGCACATACCCTCTCATTTCAAGAAAGAAAATAGGAGATATGAAAGAAAAAGAAAAAAAAAGGTTTCTTGTCTTCAAGTCCAGCTTGCAGGCATGATTAAATTTAGGTTATATCTCTATGTTGAAGTTATATAGTCATTAAAAGTATTTTTGAGACTGGGTGTGGTGGCATGTGCCTGTAATCCCATCAGTTGGGAGGCTGAAAATAGGAAGATAACTATGAGTCCGAGTTACATAGTGAGACCCTGAATACTCTGTAGACCCTGCACCAAATACATAAAAAAAATTTTAATTAATATTTGGGAATTGTATTTGTGACTTAAGATATATATTATCTGATTATGAAAAATACACTTTATGTAAGACCCTAGGAAAAAGTCTGGAAGAAATTGTTATCCCTGGCAGGTGTGGTGACTATGAGTGCTTTTACTTTGCTTTGTACCTGTTTTTAGCTTCTAAATTGTGCTAATGAGCGAGTATTTTATAATTTGAAATTGTGGGGGTTTTACTTAAGATGGAACGATGCATTTGGCAGGGGAGAGAGCAAGGCTGTGCTGGTGTGGTACAGTGTCCCTTAGGAGGGCACTGCGGCCGGCAGGGCTCTCGTTCCAGCTGAAGGGCTCTTCCCGGCTGTCTTGGAGGATGAGAAAAAGCTGAGGAGCGGACTGTCTTTGTATCACAAGGCTGGTTCAGTAGCTCAGGCCTGGAAGATTCAAATAGCCACTGTTGGAGTGAGCTGAAATGTTGGTGGGAGGAAAAAGAGTCTCCAGGGAGAAGTTTAAACTCATCTCACTGTAGCTTGACCACCAGAGACATAGTAGAATTGTAAGACTTTTTGCATAAGCTTCCCCTAATTTGAAAACTGGTCATGTTCCAAAAGTATGTTTACAATGCCTTTTTTTTTTTAACTCTAAAAATAAACTCAAGAAATAATCTTACAGTAGTGATTAGCCTGCAAAAACTCAGGATCTACCTTGCTCATTTTTACCCCTATTATTTTACATATCTTCTCCATTAGAACTAGGCTGTTTCCTTAATATCACCCACTTGAACTGAAGTGCCGTGACACCCCCTAACGGGTGTCTTCCCACTCCTCCCTTTCTCTGTTCTGCCCTCACACTGGCTTGTCCTACATTCTCACAATTTATCTTCCTAAAACAGTGCTATCATTGTCATTTGTCTGTTCAAAACTGCTTTGTTTGGCAAAGCCTTTTGGGGATATGGAAGACAAAAGACTTCTCACTATGTGGGAGCATGGATGGCCATAGACCCTGAGCAAGAATGTGTTGTGGCACCATCCCTACTTAGGTTCAGAGCCCCAGAAATCCACTTGAGCTTGTTAACGTGGCACTTAGGCTTGTGAGCACTGTAGGGCTGGCAAGCAGATGAAGAACAGAGCAGAGCAGAGCTGTGGGTGAAGCCAGAAACAATTTGTCCTTTGACGGACTAGCTACAGGGATGAGATTTTAGCCTCCCTGGTCTGATGATGAAAGAGATAAGAATAGGTTGGTCTTTCAGCTTAATTTGTGTTTTGTGTCTTTAGAGCCCAGCTTTGCTTCTAATGTGGAAACTAAATCAGTGATTCTCGTCCATAAGCAACATAATTACCATAACTTATTCATTCATCTTCCAGATGTACTGAGCGGTTATAAAATTTGTTATACAGTTTCATCATAATTACAAAATACTGTGTTGATTAATGTAGTGTGGGGGCTTTGACATCCCCTGGATAAGCATACATCTAGGCTTTTCCTCCTGAAACCTAAAATGGATTCACAATACAGACTTTCAAAAAGGTTCTTCTTCAGACTTGCTTTTTCTTATCATAGCAAATAGTGTCATACTAGCAATACCCAGTTTTGAAAGAATTAAATAGGCATTTGTGGGCTCACATGAAAACCATTTCTACTTCTCTGTGAAGCTCATAGCTGAGGCTGAGTGGCATTGTTCCTGACTTTATAGACTATTTCACATTGTGTGTGTCTTGCACAGAAAATATCAAACTCTGAACTTAACATTTGTGTGACTCACCTGAATGTCTCATTCAGAATACAAAATGCAAAGGACTGAATTTGTAATGTAATGCCAACTACATTCAAGAATTGCAAGGGCTTAGAATGTAACGATGTTTACCATATGATGGTATAATTTTTTCATGTCCATCAGATGAACCTTTCCTGCTCAGATTTCCCTGAATCTGTTAAAACTAAGAAATTAACATTGACACATTACTATTAACTGAAGTACTATACAGACTTTATTCGATCTCACCAGTTGTTCCAGTGATCTCCGTTTTCTGTTCTGGGATCCAACCCAAGATACAACATTGCATTAGTGGTCACGTCTCTTTTGTCTTCTCTATTCAGTAACAGCCTCACATTCTTTGATTTCTATGCCCTTGACAGTTGTGAAGAGTGCTCATCAAGAATGTTTGAAAATGTCTTGAATTTTGGATTTGTTTGATATTTTCTCATGATAGACCAGGAATTATGGGTGTTAGAGAATAGCCCAAAGGTCAACTGCCCTTCTCAGGACATCATTTTTAAAGTGTGTGGTATCCTCCTTATTTATGATCAGTAATTTCACCCATGGCTGCTAAGTTAATCCCTGATAAAGTTATGGTTTCCCTGTCCATACTCTAGTGTTCAGAAACAAGTCATTAGGTTGAGTTCAGGAAGGAAGAGGACCTACAGATATTTGAAGTTTTTCTCTAAAGAAAATTTATCTCTTCTCCCCATTTATTCCTTCATTTTGTTAGTTTATAGTAGCATGGGCTCAATTTTTTTTTTATGTTGAGTTATAATCTCTTACCACATTATTTTGTTTCTCATATTGTAGTTTGGCTTTCCTTAGATGACTTCCTATGTCCTGTGTTAGAATGTCCCCTTCCCTTCACTTTTTGAAAAAGTCCTTATTTTCTGGCACTAGCAGATGTCCCAGACTCATTTTGTATTTTCTTGCACTGATGTAGACTTTACATTTCTCACCAAGAAGCCCTCACCCCTCGAACTGGAGAATGGTATTTAGAAACCAAGATCTGGGTCCTGCATCTGCTCCTTGCTACTGAGATGTTAATCATTCTAGGTCTTCACAGTGGGTATGATAAGAAATACATGTATGCCTCCCTCAATATCCTAGTTAGTATTTAAAAATTTTTGCATATTAAAGCTCTTTGTAATGTGCAGTTTTAGTAATTTTGACAAATGCTGTTTTTTATTAGTAGACAAATGTGTTGTTGTTTTTAAGTAAATATTGGGATATTTTAAAGCTTGCAACAGTTTTTTTTTTTTTTTTTTTGTGGTATCAGGGATTGAACTCAGGACCTTGTGCTTGCCAGACAGGAGCTTATTCTACTGAGCTATCTCCCCAGATCCCTGCAACAGATTATTTACAACACAACTAATCTTAATGCCAGGTTACAATCAGGTAATCTTCTAAAAATCCCTTTCTTCCAGCAGACACTGGGCTTGTATTTATCATTACTGATTCCCAAAGATTTGTCAATACCAGGTCATATTACTGATGGTTATTTTCATGAGGATCTTGAAAGAATCTGAGGGGGAAAAAACATCCCTATCTGTGTCGGTTCCCTATCCTGGGGTTGGAAAAGGTATTTATGGTAAAGAGGGGATTAACAGGAGGGGAGCCAGTACTTGAGCCAGCCTCATTGTGAAGGACCACTGCAGCTGCCAGCTGGCAGTAATACTTATAAGATACTGGATCATGAGACCCCAGACAAGTAGTCTAAGTTCCGCCTGGGACAAAGTTAGAAATGCACATCCTTATGGGCATGTGCACACGCCTATGAAAGGCTGCGCCAGGAGAATCAGAAGTTCAGGACCCACCTGGGCAACTCAGCAAGACTCTGATGCAGAAAGTTTTCTGAAGGACAGCTTTGTAACTTAATGTGTGAAAGCCCTGGCTTTGATCCTCAAAACTGCAAACAGACAGAAAAGAGAAAGAAAGCACATTCCCATGCTCTGCCTGTACCTGCTTAGTCACGACCTCTGGCAGAGGGATCTGGTCCTCTGTGCTCCAAGTTCTCCAGGTGATCATGGTGCACACTAAAGTTTGAGGACCTCTGCTTTTAATATTAATGAGCCGCTTGCCTGCCAGAGCCTGCGAAACAGCTGCATGGCTCCAACAGACCTCCTGCTGGGGCCTTGGGGCACGGAGCTGCTAGTCTGGGCTGGAGAGGCGGCCAGGGGGCTGATGGGCTGTGTTTCTTTTGGTTTATGTGTTTTTAATAGTGATCCATGAGGAACCAGAAAATTTTTTCTGACTGCCCAGAGCAGTATGCTCTACTGCTTTCAGATGGAAAAAGAAAATGTTGATACTAATGCTTATTTGTATTTCATTTTGTTATAGTTGTAAAATAAAAACCAAGATAATATCAAGTATTTTGTGTTTGTTTTTAGTAACAAAAGTTTTTCAAAATTACTTGTACTTAGGAATGTTATTTTTCATTGATACAATTAGATCATATTTACATATATTTTAATCAGCACTTAAACTTTAGGGAGATAAAAGATATTGACACAGTGTATAGAAATAAGAAAAAGTGATTTTTGGTAGACCTCTTATGTCTTCAATTTCCCATCACCTCTTCTGCCCCAGGTACCTCTCCTGTCTCAGATTCTATTTTTCTTCCCATAATTCACTCCCTTCCAGTCTCATGAGCCTGTTTGTTTGTTTCGTTTTTTTATTTTATTTTATTTTACTTTTTGTGGTTCTCAAGCCACTTTAGGGCCTTTGCACTTATTCTTCTTTCTTGTTAAAATATTTTTCTACAGATGGTTGCACAGCTAGCTTTCCTGCTTTAGAAGTTACATTCTCAAAGTAGACTTCCCTGGCTACCCTGTCTAAAATTTCACACATATATACATACCCATTCCAGACATAAGCATTCATGTATCTCTTTCCTTTTTCTCTGTGGCATTAGTGTCTGATACACACACACACACACACACACACACACACACACACACACACACTTTCTCCCCAATAGAATCCTGCAGACAGATTCTGTCTGTCCCCTAAAGCAATGCCCTCACATAGTAGGTTCTTAATTATTTATTGAATAAATATCTCCAACATTCATTTGTGATTGAGAGTAAATGTAGAGGTTTGCATTTTTTACTTTATTATCACCCAAACTGAGCTGAAAGGTAGTTTTTTCCTAAACAGCCTCTCTTTTCTATTCCCCAAACTGCCTCCATTTAATTAAGAGAGATAGAAAAGGGCCGCTAACTTCAGAAACAGTTGTTGATTTTTCCCCCTTTTCTGTTAAGGGAGCAGAGTCCTTGTAGCTTGTTACCTAACCTTACTCCTTTTTCTAAGTGCCTGCCAGAGAGGAGGAATGGAGTGGCATGATGTGACCAGCAAACCTATGGGGAAAAGGAAAAAGTCCCAGAGATGATGTTCATAATAATTGCACAGCAAAGTAAATGAACTTAAGGCCACTGAGCTGTGCATTTATGAGGATTTAAAGTGATACAATATGGACATATACATTTTACTATTTTGGTGGGAAGCTTAATAGTTCTCAACATATAGTGCTGAACCAGCAGTATCAGCATCCACTAAAAACTTTTCAGAAATGTAAATTCTCTGCCTCCATCACTGAACTGTTGTTCAGAAACCAGAAGTAGGTAGTGCAATGATTTGTATTGTAACAGGCATCCAGCGGACTCTGATATGCACTAAGTTTGTGAACCGCAGCCTTATATTATTGTCTTCATCCTGAGAGCTATGAAGAACTAATGAAGAATTTCATAGGCTTCTCATGCCCTCTTCATTCATAATTGCCTGTGTCACAAATTGTGACCACCTTAGGGATAAAGTTGAAAAGCACTTTGGAGGTGTTTGAACATAAACATTTGGAGTAACATTAGAAATTGCAGTATCAGACTTAAAATGAGAAAACAGTTCTAATTTATCTTTCCTGATGGGAACAACTGTTGCCCCTAGGTGGCACCAATATTGTAGTTACACAGACCCAGGTAACAAAAATACATGAGGCCTCTTATGAATGACATCAGACTGCAGTTAATCACTGATCTTCACATAAATAGTACATCAGGGTATTATAGAAGGTTAAGGTTTGTGTTGCCCATTGGTATCCAGGAATAGAGGGGGACATTTTTGGTGGAAGGAAAGAAGGTTTTTTCATAGTCTAATCTAAGAGGCAAGGAGGCCTCCTCTTGCCTCAGATCTCAATCTCCACATGCTCATGTGTAAAGGGGTTACATTGTAAGGAAAGAAGTGAGGTGAGTAGGACAATAGACAGTTTCTGACCTTGTCAAAGTGAAACCAGACTGGATACTGTGGTACACACCTATAATCCCAGCAGCCTGGGAGGCTGAGGCAGGAGAATCATGAGTTTTAGCCCTGCATGTTGTCACCAATTCACACTGGGAAGGTTTACTTGAGATTTGAGTAAATGGAAGAAGAGACAGAATCAAGAAGGTGTGTACGTATTTTTATGCTCAGGTACTCAGCCGCATGTACTTAGGCGATAGTCCTTGGGACCCTTTCCCACCCATTCTCGCAGCAGTCCTCAGCCTGTTACAGTAGTTTTCCCTTGCCCTTCTGGAAGTCCACATTTATATCAGAATACACGGTAGTTGCCATCTGCTGGTAATGGTCTTGGTTATATGAGTTATTTACGCCAGTCAGCATTTACCTTACTACAGAAGTTCCCTACACTGGGTTCCTGGGCCTGAACTGGAGTCAGCCAAGGGAGAGCTCCCTGCCTCTGGCTGGCTCCCTACCTTCCCTTTGTAACCTGAACCAAGGCACTGCCACAGTGCCCTTTCACATTTCTCTACCCACAGGCAATTCAGTGATACGGTGAGACTCTGTCTTTAAAAAATATAAAAGGACCTGGAGATGTAGCTCAGTAGGAAGGCCAGGTTCAGTCCCCAGTACTTGTAAAACAAACAAGCACAGAAATGACTTTGCCCTCACCTGCATGGCCCTTTCAGACAGACAGGCTAGTTTTCTGACAGAGGGTTCATCTCTGACCTTTCATGTGAACTGAGAGGAGAGAAGGTTTGGCTTACTCAACATGAGGTTGGAGGAGTGGCTTACCTTTTTTAAAAAAGGTCCTCATTTGAAGATTCAGCTCAATCTCTCAGTCACCTAAAAACTTCTGAAAATCCATTTCTGAAAAGACAAGAGTATCCCAAACTGTCAAAAAATCAATTTTTTCATAACTGGCAAATTATCAGAACTTTATGAAGATCTGAAAAGCAAAGAAAAATAACTGGATTTTGGGAAAACACCAAGATTCCTAGAATTTTAACCTGCCTCAATCCCCTCTACTCTCAGCTTCACAACCAGAGTAGCTGTGAAAAGCAGCCACCTCGCAGGCACTAAAGATGGAATGGAGCTCCTCAGAACCCTTACATCCAGAGGATTGTTATATCTCACCCATCTGACCTTCCCTAAAAACCCCCATGGTCCTTAGCACCTTTCACCAGGCTCGTTCTGTACAGCAGCTTCTCCCTGGGACATTTGTTGAACACAATCAGCAGCATTTGTTTAAAACAATATGGAGGGGCTGGGGAGATGGCTCAGTAGAATAAGAGTTTCCCTGGCAAGTGCAGGGTCCTGAGTTCAATCCCCAGTACCACAAAAAAAAAAAAAAAAAAAAAGACTATGGCACTTGGGTCAAACAAAAAGCAGATGAAAAATTTTAACAGAAAAAGCTACGTAATAAGTCGCCCCTTCCCAGCCCCTAAGAATGGAACATATGCAAGGTTGTGTACCTGTCCCTGGAAAGAACTGAGACTTTCCTAACTTACATTTAGGCTTTGTGCAAGCAAGAATTGGAGGCTGGGGCAAGAGGATTGCCACAGGTCTCGGAGCAGCCCAGGCTATATAGCAAGACCCTGTCTCAAAAAACAAGGAAAAACGAAGAAATCTGTGATTGGGCTGGCGAGATAGCTCAGCGGACTAAGTGCCTGCCTTGGCAGGTCCAGGGATGATTCCCAGTCCAGCATGCCTTGCCGCCCCGCCCCTGGGGCCTGCTAAGCGGGTGATGGGCAGGGTTGCGCATGCCTGTAGTCTCAGCGTGCGGGAGGATGAAAATAGGAGGATCCCTACAAGTCCGAGCTACGTAGACCCTGCACCAGAAACGTAAGTGAAGAAAAAGAAATCTGATTATTAGCTGACTACTCATTCAGCTAAGCAAACCCACTTTTGTGGCCAAATGCACAAGAGTACAAAGGAACACTATGAAAATTTTATACTCAAAATTACATAAAGGAGATGAAATGGACACATCTATAAAGACAAAAATTTCTGAAACTAAAACTTTTTGAAAATCTAATGAGTAAAGTTTGAATTAGTGATTTTAAAACTTCCTGCAAAAAATTTAAAAGCCCAAACCTAGATGTCTTAAGGTGGTGAATTCTACCAGACATTTATGGAAACTTAACATTAGTCCTTCACAGAGTCTTAAAAAAAGAGAGAACCTTTCCCAGTTCATTTCATGGGGCCAAATTATCCTAATACCAATACCAGAAAAGATATTTTAAGAAAATTAGATTGTATTGGAAATATATACTAATTTATAAAAACTGAAAAAAAATTTACTAATGTATATGAAGAAATCCATACCTTCTGAAAGCGTATCTGCAAGGTTGGGAAATGAAGTTGTGAATGTTTGAATATGTTCACTGTTTCCTTCTGGGGCAGCGAAAGTCTTCTGGAATTAATACTGGTCAGTACACAACTTTGTGATTGTATTAAGCCCCACTAAATTGTCAGTTTTAAAAGGGTGGGGTTTTTCCCTCTCCCATTTGAACATTTTCTGAACAAAGAAGTGGGAAGAGGGAAGGGAAGGAAGGAAGGGAAAAAGATAATAGAATTTAAAAAATGAAAACAAGGCTTTTGCAAATAAGGGAAAAGGGCCCAAAGGGAGGGGCAGGAAAGATGTAAGAAACAAAAATCAAGATATACTACCAACAGGTATAAATTCCCTACATTTAATATTCTCATTGTGTATATCTAAAATGTACCAATAAAGTGAACTTTTCAGGGCTAGCCAAATAGCTTAGTGGATTCTAAAGCACCTGCATAGGCAGAGCATAAACCCCGGCCCCACAAGCCGTGGCACGTGCCTGTGATCCCAGCTTTTGGGAGACTGAAAACAGGAAGATCACTACAAGTTCAATCTATGTAGTGAGACCATGTAGACCTTGTACCAAACACATTTTTTTTAAAAAATGAATTTTTCTTGAAACAAAGTCAAGCTACCCTAGGGCTCACAAGTAAACCTGCCTCAGCCCAAGTACTGAGATAACAAACGTACTACCACCATGCCTGCTAATAAAATTAATTTTTAAAAAATAAAAGTTGATTCAACATCTGTAATCTCAGCTACTTGGGAGGTTAAGGGAGGAAGATCTCAAGTCCCAGACTAGTCTGGGCAGCTGAAACCTTGTCTCAAACAAAATTTACAAAATGAAAACAGGGCTGGATTTTATGATATGGAATTATGTACCAACAAAACTATCTTCTAAAAGTCTTTACACAAAGCCATACTAGCTCAGTACCTATAGTTCCAACTACTTGGGAGGCTGAGACAGGGTGATCACTTGGAACTTAAGCGTTCTAGACTAGCCTCGGTAAACCTTATCTCGAAAAACAGCAAAACTACATAAGTAGTCCCATAAGAAGTCCACACATAGTAGTATTTTTAGTATAATATTCAAAAGTTTTGGGTTTTTTTGTTTTGTTTTGTTTTGTCTTTTTGAGATGGGGGTCTCACTATACAGCCCAGGCTGGCCTTGAGCTCACTTTGACCTTGTAACAATCTTCCTGCCTTAGCCTCCTAAGTGCAGAGACTACAGGCATGTGCCACCACACCTAGATCAAAAGTTATTTTTTAGGGGCAGGGGATATAGCTCAGTAGCATAAGTGCCTGCCTGGTAAGAGCAAAGTCTAGAGTTTGATCCTTGGTTAAAAAAAAAAGTCAGAAATGTTTCTCATCCACTATGAGAGATGTACTTCTGTGACCCCACTTTGTTGCTTTTCCCTCACCTCATGGCTCCAAACTTTGGGGCTACCAGACATTCCAGTGCAAATCTTTTTACCCACTAGCTCATCCACTTTAGCCGTGAGCTGTGAGGGGCACTCCTGCCTGCAAACAGCAGCTCATGCATTCTTTTTCTGTCATGCAGAGCGTCAGGGTTTTCCAGGATCTGGTTTGACAGGTCTGTTGTCCTTTGAGGCTTGAGTCCCTGTTCTGTGGTACATAGTGCTCCCTTTCTCCAGTGCCCTAGCAGCTGGGCTCCTCCATCTGCTAACTTTTGGGAGCCTCCACTATTCCTAGGCTCTGGTACTGCAGTCCCACACTGTGCCCTCCTTATATCCCCTCATCTAAACTTTCTAGATTTTTTTTGTTCTGATTAATTACAATTAGATTAAATTAGTTGTGCTGAAAGTGAAAATTACTGAAACTATTAAAAGTATTATTTGTTTTTAAGAAGATAATTATTTCCTACTTTTGTTCACTGAAAAGTGATAA
Organism: Ctenomys sociabilis; assembly: GCA_004027165.1. Taxonomy (NCBI): domain Eukaryota; kingdom Metazoa; phylum Chordata; class Mammalia; order Rodentia; family Ctenomyidae; genus Ctenomys; species Ctenomys sociabilis. The sequence continues at coordinate 8,545 of PVKA01006035.1, read as the reverse complement.
ATTGTGAGCCTCCTTATGAGGTCTCAAAGTATTTTTCCTTTTTTTAAGGTGTGTTGAGAAAGGATCTGACCATGTAATCCAAGCTAACAGCAAACTCTGTAGGTATTCCAGGCTGGCCTCAAACTCATGGTCTTCCTGCCTCAGCCTCCCAGGTGCTGGGGTTACAACTGTGTGCTACCATACTGCTAAAACTTTTCCTCTTTGCAGAGACTTTGGGGGAATGTGAAATTCTAAGTCAGGGGAAGGAGACATTTAAATCGAGCAGGGAATGTCTTGTCAGAGAGTGAGGATTCTGTCTGTGACACTGAACATGTGTTGAGGGGACTTGGGAGCCAGTCTTGAAGGGCTCCCGGTCACCAAAGACGGGACTGTTTGAGTGTTAGAAAGAATAACTGAGCCGGGCGTGGTGGCGCAGGCCTGTAATCCCAGCACTCGGGAGGCTGAGGCAGGAGGATTGTTGTGAGTTCGAGACCAGCCTGAGCTACAAAGTGAGCTTAAGGCCAGCCTGAACTGCATAGTGAGACCCTGTCTCAAAAAGACAAAAAAAAAAAAAAAAAAAAAAAAAAAAAAAAAAAAAAAAAAAAGAAAGAATAACTGAGACACACTGGAGCACATCACATGCTGAAATGCAAGAGTTCCTCTCACTATTTCAAGCCAAAGGTCACTTGGAAGTTGCAAGGAACCCCAACTGATTAATTTGGAAACTGGCAAGAAAAAGAAGCATTAATTCTACATTTTGTGTTGGCATAACACATAGTTGGAAAATAGTACCACCATTTTGTAGCCCCTCGCAAAGAATAAAGCTAGGAAAAGTCACCTTTGCTGCAAAAATCAGATGAAAGATTGATGAGAATTTTTATATGATATCACAAAAAAAGACAAAACTGACACAGAAGTCTTGATGTGATATGTGTAGGATGTACACCTGCTTGCTAAAAACAAAGTTCAATCTTATCAAGCTTCTAGAATCTCTTTGCAGATAATACTGGAATTAGAAGATTGTGAGACTGAAAGAGAAATAATTTTTTTTTCTGTATTTAGGACACGGTCTACAGGGTCTCACTATGTAGATCGGACTCATAGTGATTCTCCTGTCTTCAACCTTGCAAGTGCTGGGATTACAGGCACGCGCCGCCACGCCCAGTCCCAGCTGCCCTCTCTGAGGAGGTGCTTTAGTCCGCTGGCCCTGAGAAATTAAAGCTTTTAAGTAAAACCTGCCAACAGTGCCAAGCAAATCCAAATGGACATGTCCAGAAAAGCCTGATAATGGGACATTTCTTGCTCTGTGTAACCCACACTTGCTTAACTTGATGTTGTAACTTGAAATGTTTAAACTCATGGTGTCACCCAGTCCTCCAGTCACAATGAGCTCAATCTGCCTTTGTGCTTACCCATTTGTTCTTCCTATAAAAGTCCCAAGACCCCTCTGGGCAGGGCTCTGACTCTGTGGGAGATCACAGTAAGGCCCACCCATTTAATAAACTCCTCAAAATTCTCCAGTGCTGCTTCTTCCTATGTTCAGTGCAATAAGCAGAATCAGAATTTGTGCTGTGATTTCAAACTGGGGATTGAAGTGCCCCCTGCAGTCCATGGCCGTACCACCCACAATGTGCCCAGTCTCATCTGAAATGCCCCTGCCTTCTCTTTGGTACCCAAACTTGCTTTTGGGTAACAAAGGAAATGAAAACTGATGATCCTACTTTTTCAAGTAATAAATGCCACGAAAAAAAGAAAATATAGATTTGAAGGAATGTGGAAAACAACCATATCTAGTATGTACAATTAGAATAAACCAGCTATTAAATCATCCTCTGGGAAAATTTATTTATTTTATTTTACAGGGAAAAATTCAAAGTGATAATAGAGTTAATAAATTCTGTATTGTTATCTTTAGTTACTCAGAGTGCCTAATAAGATGAGATCCCAGTTGATTCTTTGTATAGTGCTTGTGAGATTGGAGTTTTATTCATAAAGTCTTTGCTTACACCAGTGTCTTCAAGAGTTTTACTTAGTCTATTTTCCAGCATGTTTAATGTTTCTATTTTAATATGTAGATCTTTGATCCATTCTGAGTTATTTAGTACATTTTGAAATATAAAGTAGCTGAGTGTCCAAAGTTATTTCTCCATCCTTTTGTTGTTGTTGTTTCCCCATCTTTTAATCTGTTCCATTGTTGTTTTTGTTGCTGTTATTTGTTTTTTGGCTTTTGCCACTACTGTGCTTTTTTTATCCTTATAGTTTTATGTTGTAATTTCAAGTTGGGGATTGAAATGCCCCCTGCCTTATCTTTGGTACCCAAAATTGCCTTTGGTATTCTAGGTTTCTTCTGGTTCCAAGTGAATTTTAGGGCTGTTTTCTCTAATTCTGTAAGATATGTTAGTGGAATTTTGATTGAAATTGCATTAAATCTGTATGGCAGTTTTGGAAGTGTGGCCATTTTGACTGTATTGATTCTTCCTACTCAAAAGCAAGTGCTAGCCGGGCGTGGTGGCGCATGCCTGTAATCCCAGCACTCAGGAGGCTGAGGCAGGAGGATCGTTGTGAGTTCGAGACCAGCCTGAGCTACAAAGTGAGCTTAAGGCCAGCCTGAACTGCATAGTGAGACCCTGTCTCAAAAAAGACAAAAAAAAAAAAAAAAAAAAAAAAAAAAAAAATATTGTTTTTTTTTTTTTTTTTTTTTTTTTTTTTTTTTTTTTTTTTTTTTTTTTTTTTTTGTGGCCGGCTCAGCCCACCATGGGAGCGGGGCTGATGTAGCTTTTGTGCTGGGGATCAGACCATGGTCCCTGGACTTGCCTAAGCTTGCCTACATGGGTGTTTTAAGACTGCTGAGTTATCTCACTAACTTCCATTTTCTGACACCCACTTCAGTCTCCTTTTTAAGTGCTATAGTTTTCAGTGAAGAGGTTTTTTTACATCCTATGTTAGATTGATTTGGGGGGATGCCATTATGAAAGGTGTTGTTTCCCTAATTTCTTTCTCAATGAGTTTAATATTCATGCACAAGAAAACTATTTTTTGATTATTGACCTTGTATCAAGTTATACTATTGAATTTGCTTACTAAATCTAGCAATTTTTGTGGGCTTTTTGGGGTCTTCTATGTAGATTATCATGTCATGTGCAAATAATAATTTAACTTCTTCCCTTCCTATTGTTATTCCTTTCTCTTGTCTAGTTGCTCTGGCTAAAGTTTCCAACACTTCATTGCAAAAGAGTGGAGACAGTGGATATCCTTGTCTTGTTCCTGATTTTAGAGTGAAAGCTTTCAGTTTTTGTCATTTAGTATGATGTCAGATGTTGGTTTGTCATAGATTGCTTTTATTACATTGAGATAAAGACCATCTATTCCAATGTTCAGTAGGACTTTATCATGAATAGGTGCTGGACTTCATCAAAAGTTTTTCTGTATCTGTTGAGATGATCATATGATTTTTTTCTTGGCTCTGTTAATATGGTATATTACTGTTATTGATTTATGTGTATTGAACCATCCCTGCTTCCCTGAGATGAATCCCACTTGGTCATGGTGTATAGTATTCTTGATAATTTGCTGCATTCTATTTGGCAGTATCTTATTGAGGTACTTATTGAGGATTTTTGCTTCTATGTTTAGTAGGGCAATTAGCCTATAATTTCTTCTTAGTTGGGTTCTTTGCTGGTGTTGGTCTCAGAATAATGCTTGCTTCCAGGAATTAATTTGTGAGAATTGCTACCATTTCAATTTCTCTAAAGAGTTTGAGACATGTTGATGTTAAGTATTCCATAAATTTCTCATAGAATTCAGCAATGAATCCATCAGGGCATGGGTTTTTCTTTTTGGTAGATTTGTTGTTTGTTTGTTTTAATGTATTTGGTATAGGCAGCTCAGACTTCTAATGACCCTGTTCCTGTTTTCAGCCTCTCTAGCGCTTTAGGCTTATCTTACAGACATGCACCCCCATGCCTGGTTTCAGTGGTCAGCTCAGGGCACCCAGAGGCAGGGCCAGTGTGACATGTGGTAGAACGTAAGTTTTCAAAGTAGGTATAGATGGATTTGGTTTTCTGCAGGGTCTGTTGTGATTTCACCCTTTTCATTCCTAGTTGCATGAATTTGAATCTTCTGTTGGATAACATTGGATAAGGATTTGTCAATTTTATTTAATCTTTCAAAGAACCAACTCTTGGATTCATTCATTTTTTTGTTTTTTGTCTTTGTTTTCAGTGCATTGATTTCTGCTCTGATGTTTATATTTTCCTCCCTCATATGAACTTTTGGCTTATCTTACTCTTTTCATAGAAATTTGAAGTTTACCATTAAGTTGTTTATTTATACTTGCTCTGTTTTCCTGTTATGGTATTTTCCACTATAAATGTCCCTCTTAAGACTACTTTCTTTGAAGTTCCTGCAGTTTCTTTTGTGATTGATTGCTGATTTCATCACACTATAGTCTGATAAGATAATTTTGATTCCTTTTCATTTAAGCATGTTCTATGAGTTAGTATTTGGTTCGTTTTGGATAACATCTCATATACAGCTAAGAATGTGTATTCTGATGTTGTAGGGCTGAACACTGTCGATATCTAGTAAGTCCATTTGTTCAAAAGTTTCAGTTCTAATATTTTGTTACTGATTTTTTTTGTCTCAATTGATGTCTTTTTTGACAGTGGGGTATTGAGATCCTCCATAGTTGTATTAGTGCTTATTTGATTTTTCATGCCTGTTAATATTTCAAATAGTTGGCTACTCTGGTATTTGTTGCATATATATTTATAATTATATTTCTCCCTCTTGGGTTGTCCTCTTTACAAGGATGTAGTGACCTTTCTCTCTCTTAATCAGTCTTACTTGAAATTCACTTTGTCTGCAAATAGAATAGCTACCTCTGCTTTTCTCTGGGTTTCTGTTGCATGGAGTATTACACTCCATCCTTTGACTTTCAGTGAATGAATTTCTTTTTTAATTAAATGTGTTTTCTGTATACAGCATATTGTCGGGTTTTCCTCCTTGATCCATTCTGCCTGTCTATGTCTTTTGGTTGGTGAATTGAGACCATTAACACTGATGGTTATAACTGATATGTATTGACTTATCCTTGGCATGTTATTTTCCTGTTGGTGGTGCTCCTGCCCTCTTTTTCCCCCTCCCTCTGTTTATTTGCCTTGCCTGGTGGATTCTTTCTGTTGGGGTTCATGAACTTGTAGTCCTTGTTGTCTCTGTCCTTCAAGTCATTTTGGAGTGTTGGTTTGGTGAACATGTCATCAACGTTCTTTGTCTTGTTTTATTTCTGCATCAGTTTTGAAAGATAGTTTTGTGGGGTACATCAATCTGGGTTGAATACAGTTTTCCTTTTGAACTTGAAATACTTCAAGCTCTCCTTGACTTGAGGATTTCTGCTGAAAAGTCCCTGGTGATTCTGACTGGCTTAGTGTTATAGGTGATGTTTTACTTAACAACTTTTTTTTTCTAATAGCTTTTAAGATTCTATTCTTTGGTTAAACTTCTAGAATCTTGACTACAGTATTCTTAGTTATAGATGTGTTTGATTATGGCTATTGGAGTTCTGTATGCCTTGCTTATTGTATGTCAAATTCTTTTTTCTCTACCAGGGAAGTTTTCTGCCATGAAGTCTGTGAACAGTTTTTAAATATCATTTGTGCTATCTCCTGAGTTTTCATCAACTCCAATCAATCTTAAGTTGTTCTTTTTATCCTCAACTAGCAGCTGCTGGATTGATTTGTCATGGTCCTTTGCTATTATTAAGAAATCTTTCTTTTCGTGATCACTAATTGCAAGCCTGTCTCCTATACCTGAGATCGTGTCCTCACACTGGCTTAATCTGCTGAAGATATTTTCAGTGCACTTTTTATTCTCGTGGACATCTGCTTGAATCTGCCTATGCCAAGCATTTGTGGCTTCCATAATTTTCTTAAGCTCAACTACATTTTTTTGTCTGTATCTCTTCTAGAGTCATTAAGCATGGTTTTAATTATGAACATCTTCTTTGCAGTTATATGAGAAATTATTTCTGAATTGATTTCTTTTTCTTCTAGAGCTTCATTCATTTCCTTTGTTGTTACCACTTCAGAGAGGGCTGGTGGGTGGCTTTCAGATTTTCTTTCATTGCTCCTTAGATTTGCCTTTGGTGAACTAGATGTCTGGGGTTGCATCTTGTTTAAATGTCTTCTCATTTTCTTTTTTTTTTTTTTTTTTTTGTTAATTTAATTCCTGTGGTAATGTTTGTAAATTGCCTATGGTAGGTTCCTTTATTGCTAGCAGTTAGAGCTCTTAGGAAATGATTACTTCTACAAGGTGTCTTCCAGGTGTAGAAGGTTTTGGGGTTTTGAATCTGTGGCAATATCTTACCTGTTCATATCGTTGGGGGACCATAAGCTGCTATCTGTGACCCAGCCTTTGGTTCTTTGGCACTTGTCACAGTATTTTCTGTGGCCCTTAGTCATTCTCAGTCTTGGACTATCGGGAAAAACAGTTGTTTAGAACAATTATGTCACTTTTGACTACAGTGGTGCCAATAACAATAGCATCAGACACAACTTAGAAAATGACAAACATCTCAGTTAATTTGCCACCTTTACTGATATGAAAAAGATTTTGTGGTTATATAACAACATCTAAAACAAAGCAGAAAATTGCAGCAGTAGATGTCAGTTTACCCTCAGAGGTTAAAATTTTAAAACAAGCTAAGGAGAAAATAGAGAAGTGGAAGAAGAGGAAGAGATTAGAAAAAAGGCTAAAGAACAAAAGGGAATCATGCTTACTTTGGGAAACTGGTGCAGAAGACTGGGGCAAAGAGGGAAGAAAGAGTTGATAAAAATAGACAGAACCACAAACACAAAAGGCTAGAAATCACATTCCCTTATATAAAAACAGTTACAGAGGAAAAAAAAAAATAACAGTGACAAAACCACCACCACCACCAGGGTAAGGGGGAGAGGAGAAGGGAGGGAGGGAGAGAATAAATGAGAATGAAAGAATATCCACTTGCAGGTTTGTCTCTGCTGTCACTGGTAGACAGCATGTGGAGACAGAGTCCTATTCTATGTTGCTTTATCCCGCAAGAGAGCAGTAGCTTTTTGGCAGAGCAGTAGATAATCTCAACAAGACCGCACCTTCTGGCTGAGATCAAATTCATATGGCTGCAGCCAACTTCTCACCTTTCCTGGACCTGAGTCCAGCTGGGAGCTGTGAAATGGACTGAATTCTGAGCTCAACCAGCTCCTCTACAGAATGGTTCCTGGCCAATTTCTTTCCCCCCAAGCATACCAGCCCTCCACACTTACCACCAGCTAGTGGAGCCCCTCCCACGCGCTGCTCCCTTATCCGCTGTGTCTCGTGCAGGCCTCCGGGGTTGTCAGCACACATTGTGTATCTGCAGGTCTGAAACGCTCCTCTCACACAGTGAGTCCTTTCTCAGGGAGAAGGCACAGCCAGCTGCCTGCTGCTGCTTCATTGATGTTTTTCATTTCACTCTTTGGTGAGCTTCAGTGTGCCTCAGCTCCCTCTTGGGTCCACTGGACCCACTTCTTTCTTTATCTTCCTCACCTTGCTATATTCCAGGTCTAGAGACTATAACTTTCAGAGTGGCTCTGTCTCTGCTGCTTGCCTGTATTCCATCTTGGTTCTCATCCTCTGGGGAAATTTAAAGGATACAATATCATCATCTGTTAAGGAAATGATTCTTTAGTTATTAGAGGTATTCTGGATATGATTTTGAAAAACTTTTGAAATGCATACTGAAATATTTGGGAAGAATTAATGTAATACTTAGCATGTGCTAATCTAGTAGGGGAAATAATTAGGTTTAGGTGAAACAATATTTATTGACCAAATATTGACCATGCTCAAAATTAGATGCGGACCACTTGAACATATACTCACAAGTGAAATAAACCAGACACACATGTGTAAATATCATATAGTCTCCCTAGTATAACAAGCAAAAAGCAGAAATACACAAGGAAACGTACAACAACAACTAAAATCAATTGAGTCAGATAAGGCAAAGTGAATGGCATATGCTGCAGGATACTAATCAGCTTTTCTTCTGGATGGTTAACAACCTAAGTTCACAAAGCAGAGTTGGAGAAATAGAAGAGCCACAAGGCCAGCCAACATTTTGGCCCTAGCCTTTCAAGGTCAGCGAAGACTCAGGACATAGGAGAACCTGTACTGCAACATCATGAAACTCAGGTGAGCTCCAAATTTTCTGAACAAGGAGATTATGAAGCCACAGAGGAAAGAGATCAAAGTTCTATAGTGTGCCTGGGGAGAGTCACATGGAGAGAAAACTTTCTCTCAAGCTCTCACAGAGAGCAAACTGGTCAAGCATTAGCTGTGACTCATCCACATGTGTCCGGCGCCGCTCCCGTCCCGCGGAAGAAGACACTCAGACACTCAGCAACGGGTTCAGCAAGCCTTTATCGAGTGGGATGCAAGCCTCTACATGCGTCCGCTATCCGCGGCTCCTACCGTGCAAGCATCTATCAGGTGGGATGCAAGCCTCTACATGTGTCCGCTACCCGCGGCTCCTATCGTGCAAGCATCTATC